>WMED01017768.1:0-12902 GCA_019650415.1 Pipa parva | reverse complement strand
CAGCACTGCGTAAATTTGTGGTGCTTTATAAATAAAATTATACATACATACATACATATAAGAAGACACCCTGAGGAATATTATTAATATGACATTACTTATTCAGGATGACCATAGGGAAAAGGCATATATATACTATTTTATCCTTTTACCAAATAATCATCCAAGTCTAATATCAAACTGACCTGGTCATGTCATTTCTAACAAGGCTCTGATTAGGAAAAATGTCAAACAATTTTTTATGTTCTGAACTATATATTTAGATGTGGAATTCTGAACTTTTCATACAAAAGATGAATGTTATCTGACATCTGAGTCAGCCTTTTTTATTATTTTCTACATTATCGGAATCAAATATATTGTGAATCCTTCCATATGAGCTATTAGCGAACAGAATGGGAACTTATGAAGCTTGTAGCATGTCTTATAGCTTTGCTATTGCAAAAATTATCATTTACGTTTCCACTGAAATTTGAAATAAATGCGTGTCTAAATTCTATAATTAACTATATTTTCCAGTGGATGCCTAAGAATTTTTTTTTTTTTAATAGTGTTTCACAATTTACATTCTGAATAATTAATAATTTATGGAGCATCATTGTTCAACATATTTTCCTTTTTGTAGTATGGGAAAAATTTAAAGGGGCTGACCTTTTGGCCACATAAATTAAGTTGGAATGCGGGAGATTACAGAGGGAAAGCTGACTTGTGCACATGTGCTAAGAAGTAAGTAGGGCAAAAATGTTCAGGGGAGGATACCTTTTCATGGAAAACTGGTCAGTACACATCACATACATTTCCTGGTGCAGGAGTTTATCAGTGCTGTCTACTCACTAAGGTATAGTACTGCATATGTAAAGATGTAATCTGACTATAGTTCCCCTTTAAGGTAAATTCAACCTATTTCAGCGGTTGCAATGTGCAGTTTGCGAGCCACTTGCAGCCTTGTTGTAGCTCGAGCATACCTCCGAAGCCCCGCCCATGACCTCCAACGCCTCTTCTGGTTGGCTATCAGCAGGTCATGTGGTCGGGAGAAATGTGAATTCACTAAGGTGCGAATTCAACTGTCAAATTCACAAACAGCGGATTCCCATAGCAAATCCGCTATATTTTCCCCATTGTAAAGTTGCAACAATTTTTTAATGTTAATATTGCGACAATTTTCCCATAATAAAGTCATGACTGCGACAATATTATCATTATAAAGACGCAACTGCGACAGTAGCTGCCTATTATCTGGCTAATTCGCACCTATACGCAACAATTCGGACTTTAGTGAATAACCCCCTTTAATGTTCCCCTCTGGGTTAGTTGAACTGATTGATCAGTTGAAGACTTTTATTGGTATTTTAATGACTTTGGGACAAGTAATGCTCTTCATAAGACCTTGATTAGCTTTTGCTTTATACATTTGGACATTTCCCTTGTCAGTGAAAAATTCCTGAAAAAAAAAATTGACTAAAATGCCCGAGTCAGTGAACATAAAGCCAGGCTATCTTGCTGACAGAGGAACTGCCATTTCAAATTTCAGAATGAAATCACTGTTTACCAGGTTTAAGATTGAAGATCTGTGAACATGCTTTTCCAAAGTTGTTAAGCCTGAAACCACTACTATACCATATGAAACAATGTTAAAGCAAACAAATACAATCTATAATTGCATTTTTGTTCCTTACTTCATTAACGTTGGGGCTTACAGTCTAAGGCTAGGTTCACGCTAGCGTATTGTGTGCAGTGTGTACTTTAAAAAAAATATGCTGAGAAAAAAACGCCAGTGAAAATCCATGGAGAACAATGCTCATGGAAGAAAAGTGTTCACACTAGCATGTTGTGCGCAGCGTATTTCGCTAGAACGCCGCCTTCTCTATTTGTTTGGGCACACAGAACGCAGCATATTTTATGTGACTACATTAGTTTCAGCAGAAATGTAACAATTGCGATCACACATAACATAAAAATGTGCTTCGTTTTCGAACACCTGGTATTTTGCAGTAGCAAAAAAGGCAGGGAAAAAAATGCCTATGAAAATTAGTCTATAAATAAAATCCTTTTCAAATCAGGAATGGATTCAACTGCATCCAAGTGACAGTAGGAGACATTAGAGGACATTTTTCTGTATTGTTAATATTCGATTACCAGCTACTGAAAGGACAATACAGAAAAATGTAATTTTGTAATGAATAAGCCGCTAGTTTGGAGTGCAGTTTGTATAACTCTGTATCACTCTGTTTACCCTTTTTTGTTTTTTGTTTTTCTCATTTTCTCCCTCCTATTAAAGGGTATGAAAAGTTTGGATAAAATATTATTTATATCTGACATGTATACATATAGAAAGCCAACTTAAACATTAAAATGTAAAAGTGATTTTGGGATCAGTAGTACTTGCCTCTTGTTTAAGCAGCCCTGCTCCCCCTCTCATTCTGTGTACAGGCTCTTCCTGTATAGTGACAAAAAGCCCTGCCCCCAAGTGACATCACTCATAATACAGAGAGCCAGAATCTCCCTCCCTTCCCCTCTCCTTATCTAAAATGCCTGTTTATAACCCTGAGCATGCGCAGATAAAACCTGTCCCACCACCTGTGCTGTGGAGAGAGAAGCCAGGGAGATGAGGGAGCATGGCTTTAACCTTACACTGCCCATACACCGAACTTGTTTATAGAAACAATGCAGTTGCAGGGGGATATTGAGATCTGCTGAGTTAAGAGGTGAGTTATCCGTTTCTTAATCCGATTTATTGCTTGACAATAGGTAAATGGGGATTTCTTTATAGCCAGGGTTTTAAGTAAACCCTATTTATAAAGTTTGCCCCATTAAAGTATAGTAAGGTGTAAAAATGATGATTAAAATCCTCTCTCACCTCTTCACTCTGCAGCTCTTGTAATCCCTCTGTAAAATGTTCCTGCTTCCTGTAGTGGAGAAGGCCATGCCCCCAACCCTCACATTCTCTTCTCTTGAAAACCGACACACAGAGTGTCGGAATTAAGTGCCTAAGGGCTTAGCAGGGGCTTAGGTGAGAAGAGAGTATCATATTACTAAGCATGCACTAGCAGAATGAGTCATTGTGTGACCTCATTAAGGGCGGGGCTTCTCAGGACTATTACAGGAAGCAAAAGTACACAAAGAAATGCAGGGGAGACAGGCTACAAGATTAAGAGGTGAGAACTGAAAAACACAATAGTTTTTACTTTTAAATGTTTCAATTTATCTTTATACATTATAAATATAATATATATGTATAGTTTGGTCAATAACTTTACTTATGTAGTGTCCCACATGGGCACGACAAAACATTTAATTGGATCTGGCGTATTTTTCCTTTACTGTATTTGCTAAAAGTTGTCATCATTATTAAGGTCTCTAAAATCCATTCCTTGGCTTAGGCAATAACGCCACCTACTGGCCATTACTTATATTCTCTTTTAGAATATCAGCAGTAGTTAGATAAACATGTTTTTTCAGTTTTGTGCAATGGTGAACTTTAGATTAACTTTTAGAAGGAGGGGCTCAGATAGCAGGATATTTCTAGATATATGTATCTTTGGGTAGTTAGCCATTGCCGTCTCTAATGGGAAGCATGAGTGAGACTGATTATCAAGATGTAAGAATATAATTTATCTACCTACTAAAGTCTGTGAGGAGAAAGAAAGGAATTTAATTAATGAGGAATTTGGATTAAGGAAAAATATAAATTCCAAAGATAAGGAAAACTTTATAATCTCAGAGTGGGATTATATGGAAAGAAGCTCAGCACAGAGAATATGGCTAAATGCAACTGTGAGATTTTTGGATTATGATTTGCTGCTGAGACAAAATGTGACTGTGATGATTTCTGGATCTGTCTTTCACCGTTAATAAAAGTTACAAGTTACTGTTTTGGAAAGAACAAGTGTCTCTCTCTCTCTGTGTTTTATCCCACATTCATCAAGGGAGCAAAGGACTCAAGGTAACCTTATTACTATTTCCTATCTTTGACAATAAGAGGAGCCATAACATCCAGAGGTAATATCTACACCATTTTAGATTTTTATTTTTACACAATTATCTCTTTTAATTCATTGCATTGGGCAGTCCGCTGACTGGAGCCATCAGGGTGCCATCCGTGACATTAATCTCCCTGAGGTCTCTAGGCCCGGTCATCGCGGCTCCTGCCCATTGCGCTTACGCTTTCACAAGATTTCTATAATAAGTTAGTATGAATATACAGTAATTGTCATACTAAAACCTCATTGTGACTCAAACAAGTAACAATGTAGTAAAATGACAGAATAATCATTAAACACTTTTTTTTTTTAGATATTAAAGGAATTATTTGTAAATTGAGTTATTTACTCAATTATTTAAAACCTGACATTTAAAAAAATGTCAGGCACTATATATGGAGCCAAATGAAAAACAAAAAGGACTATTGGAGATTATTTGGCTTCATGAAAAACCGCACATAACATTTAATAAATTTCCATAAGTTATAAATACACAGAAATAAGCATTTGTTTAAGTAGCAGAGAAAACAAACCCGTTCTAGATTTGCAAGATTTTCTGCAATCGGTTTTGAGTAAGTTTTCCAAGTCTATCTCAGAGACGCATGCAAAAATGATGTACGAGTTGTGAATTGTCTGTTGTGGTGAGATCCTCAGGGATAATTTGTCTCTAATACAAATTTATTGTGTACTGTATGTTTAATGAAAAGTGCTGACCTCTAGATATAACTAGTAGCAATTTAGTCGTCTAAATGAGAGAATTGAGCGGACTGTTATTAGAACTTGTCATTCCCTTTATTTTAAATGTCACAAAAAATTCATTTGAGCTCCAATTTTAACAAAAGGAGAAACGGGTCTAAAATAGGTAAACGTAGATCTATAATTTTGTCCATAAGAGGGAAGATATTTGGAGGTATGCTAAGAGATAATAATATGTTTCAATTGATTAAATGGATTCTACAGCCTCTGGAAAATCCCTGCTTTTATAACAAAATAATAGCTGTTATAGTACATATAATATAATGTATAGCATAGTATAATTAACACATTTGATATATTTTATTGTTGAAAAGTGCAGTGTTATAGATTGTTCCGATATTCCTTTTGTCTCCAGCCACCCCAGAGTTGTCAGCAGAAATACCAATGATTGACAATATATCCAGCCAATTAGAACTCCTCTCTGACCACCAGGGACTGGAGATATCCTTTATTTTCCGAAATAGTCAGCATGGTTTCATAAAAGACAGATGCTATCAAAATTACTGTATCCTTTTTTTTTTTTTTGACAGAAAGAATAGAGTCCCTGTAGTATAGTTAGATTTTGCCAAGGATTTTTATTAGGGATTTTGGGAAGGTTCATTGGCCTAGAAAGTAGATGAGAGGCGCACAGGCAGAGAAACGTTATTAAAAGAGACCTAGTTGGGCTAAAGTAATCAGTGGTAAGACTTGGGGGGGGGGGGGGGGGGTGTACTGGGGCTACTGAGCACATGTTTGATTATACAAAAAGTTAAGTCTACAAATGATGTGAAACCCACTGTGTAAATTTTTGACCAGTTGTGCCCATAGGAAATATTTTGTTTTTATTGGCTTGTGTAGCATTAGAGCCTGGATCTAGATTCTAGAATAATGGATGGGCTGAAATCTGTTTTCTTCATCCGCCTTTATTTAGTCTTTAGAGCAATGAACAACTTTCAGGCAGGTTTCCTGCTTAAATAGCAAATCACAGAAATCCAGTTCCATTTCCAGTTCAAGTCCAGTCCAGATCCAGTTCAATTTCTTTTTGAGGAAGCTCATTTGCACATTGCCAATTTTGTCTGCCTTGTATTCTATTATAGCGATGCCAAATTTTCACATGATAGTTCTTATGTTGTTGTAATTCATACAATAAGTTGGAAGGGGCTCTTATAGTTTATGTAACCAGGTTTAACTTGGACCTATTCCATGTGATTAAAGTGTTTGCTTCAGTATAAACTTTTAAAGATGTAATGATTTAAAGGACTCCTATAGGCTTGTTAGATCCAGGGGTAATTCTTAAGGGGGGAAATGCTTCTGGTTGGGTTTTTATGCTCTAGCACTGCCTCCTGCTCTCTCTAGCTTGCCAATTTCTTCTCCTGACCAGCACCATGATCCTCTCCATTTTCTGTTCCTGTGTGGTTCTGGGAATTGAGAGTATCACAGGCTTGTCAAGGTCAGAAAAAAACTGGCACATTACAGAGAGCAAGAGGCAGCGCTGGAGCAAAAGTACCATACCAGTAAGTATCTGCCCCTCCCCCCCATAAAAATCACCCTTAGTATTAACAAGCCTTTAGTACTCCTTTCATGACCATGTTATAAGCCTTTAGTACTCTTTTCCTGACCGTTTGTATAGTATCTGACCCAGTCTTATGATTTCTTTCCACTGAAACGTATGAATAGTAAGTTTCATGCACCAGGTAGTTGTGTGTATTTTTGTGTCTTTACATGATGTGAGAACTGCATTTGTTCTTAAAAATGTGATTGATATGTTTTACTCCATTTAGAGTGTTCCTGCGAGCCATCAACAAATTTGCTGAAACAATGAACCAGAGATTTCTTGAAAATATGAACTTTGAAGTACAGGTGAGCAGCCCCTGCCTTCTTCACATTAGCTTTGCAGTTATGTTACAGTACAGGTGAGCAGCCCCTGCCATCTTCACATTAGCTTTGCAGTTATGTTGCAGTACAGGTGAGCAGCCCCTGCCTTCTTCACATTAGCTTTTCAGTTATGTTACAGTACAGGTGAGCAGCCCCTGCCTTCTTCACATTAGCTTTGCAGTTATGTTACAGTACAGGTGAGCAGCCCCTGCCTTCTTCACATTAGCTTTGCAGTTATGTTATGTAGTGCCTTATTATATCCCAATTAGGAAATGCAGTATATTTTAAAGTTAACAATTACATAAAAGTAACTTTTTATTTTATTTTTTTAAGCAAACTGCAACTGTTGATGTTTAATTCTGCTTCCTTTGATTAGGACAAGGGTCGGCAACCTTTTGGGCTGAGGGAGCCATATACGTGCAGCTCCCTCAGCCCTTTTGAATCTGGAGCCGCTGACGTCACATGCGGCTCAGGATTGGCTAGCAATCTGGACTGCCGGTGACATCAGCGGCTCCTGATTGGCTAGCAACCCGGAAGCTGGTGATGTCAGCAGCTCTGGATTGGCTAGCAACCCAGAAGCGCTGAGAGAGCTTTCTCTCTGCAGCGCTTGTCAGCAAACTGTAATGAGCAGTGCTTGCACCCGCTTGTTACAGTGAAAGAGACAGATATGGACATCAAAAGAGCCATAGGTTGCCGACCCCTGGATTAGGATATAGCATGTAAAAAAGTCAATTGATTATGAGGATAAAAAGAACACTAATATTATTAGTAATTCTTATTACTTCCACTGTTAGTCTACACAGCTGAGCTGGCAGTGATTATAGTTCTGTTTTAGCCCTACGTGATGTTGTGAAATAAACTGATAAATAAGCAATGCCCTCTTATACCAAGGGAAGACTGTATTTCTGGAAACACACTGCAATGATACACTAGAATTGGAAAGGGATTTATCTGAACAATTATCTGAACACTCGCCTTAATTTTCTATTTGTCCGAGAGTATATAATAAACATATTTATCGCCATTCATATTATTTTGCATTCCTCTAACAGAATTAATATCTAACTTATAACTTTTTAACAGATCTACTTTACCGCACATCTTTACACAGCCAGGAACTACCTGTAGTGGCCTGCTCTTTAAAGCCTTAGTAAAATCTTGGGTAATTTATAAAGAAAAACACAGCGATATAATCACTGGACATAATGATATGTTTGAAGGAAAATGAACTTCTCCATTAGATAATTCTCAAATTCTCTTTGCCTTTTAGAAAATACCATAAAGTAATGGTGCATTTCTAGCCATGTTTTAAAGCTGAAGGACATTTTCTACTAATATTGATCTGTTCATAGCTTCACAGATTCTTTCTTCTTTCTAAGTCCCTAATGGAAATAATTTTACTGTATCTTACTTCTCAGACAGAGTGTACAATTTTTATTTATATGGCCATATCAGAAGGCAAACTTTTAAAATTAGATCAATAAAGAAGTGTAGATTTCACAGTTACTGCCCAGAGTGTTCAGTAACTTATTTGATCTTTCCACAGGATTCAGATAGAATACAAACCTGCATGTGTGTAAGGAATGTAACATGCTGAAAAAAAATGTCACTAATTTTGTATAAAATGGTGTAATGTGAACTGGTCGTAAAAGTTAATATATGGTATGTTTTCATTATTCTGGATGACGTTGTGTACAGCGTACTGGAGCAGCATATAGTATAGAGAAAGCAGCAGCCGGTTCTGGAGAAGTTAATCCAGAAATCTCACCTGTGTCTCAGTGTCACGGATCTCAGGGAACACAAGGGGTACCATGGGAACTGGGTTGCCACTAGAGGCAATATATAGTACCCAGATCCCATTATGCCTGTGGAAGCACTAAGGTGTACAAACATGAAGGATACAGGATCAAGGAGGTACACCTTCTAAAGGCACTAAGGTGTCTGGTGAACAAGTGCTGGAACAAGGAGTGAGTAGATTCAGGAACAAACATGACTTTGGGAATAGAGTGGACCCTCTGACATCCTGCTCTCAGTCATTGTCCTGAGGTTAGGGCTAAGGCTTCCCTACTCCCTGAGTTTCTGGGGTGCTGCTGGGTTAATATGCTGGGCTGCTGTCTTCCTGTAGTATTGCTGTGTTACTATGCTGGGCTGTTGTGTTCCTGTAGTATTGCTGTGTTACTATGCTGGGCTGCTGTGTTCCTGTAGTATTTCTGTGTTACTATGCTGGGCTGCTGTGTTCCTGTAGTATTTCTGTGTTACTATGCTGTGCTGCTGTGTTCCTGTAGTATTGCTGTGTTACTATGCTGTGCTGCTGTCTTCCTGTAGTATTGCTGTGTTGCTATGCTGGGCTGCTGTCTTCCTGTAGTATTGCTGTGTTACTATGCTGTGCTGCTGTGTTCCTGTAGTATTGCTGTGTTACTATGCTATGCTGCTGTGTTTCTGTAGTATTGCTGTGTTACTGTGCTATGCTGCTGTGTTTCTGTAGTATTGCTGTGTTACTGTGCTGTGCTGCTGTGTTGCTATGCTGGGCTGCTGTGTTCCTGTAGTATTGCTGTGTTACTATGCTGGGCTGCTGTGTTCCTGTAGTATTGCTGTGTTGCTATGCTGGGCTGCTGTCTTCCTGTAGTATTGCTGTGTTACTATGCTGTGCTGCTGTGTTCCTGTAGTATTGCTGTGTTACTATGCTATGCTGCTGTGTTTCTGTAGTATTGCTGTGTTACTGTGCTGTGCTGCTGTGTTCCTGTAGTATTGCTGTGTTGCTATGCTGGGCTGCTGTGTTCCTGTAGTATTGCTGTGTTACTATGCTGGGCTGCTGTGTTCCTGTAGTATTGCTGTGTTACTATGCTATGCTGCTGTGTTCCTGTAGTATTGCTGTGTTACTGTGCTGTGCTGCTGTGTTCCTGTAGTATTGCTGTGTTACTGTGCTGTGCTGCTGTGTTCCTGTAGTGTTGCTGTGTTACTGTGCTGCTGTTTTCCTGTAGTATTGCTGTGTTACTGTGCTGCTGTTTTCCTGTAGTATTGCTGTGTTCCTATGCTGGGCTGCTGGGGTTCCTATGCTGGGCTGCTAGGGTTCCTATGCTGGGCTGCTGGGGTTCCTATGCTGGGCTGATGTTGTTAAGTGGAGAGAGACAAAGGCTGCTGCTGGATAAAGACTGCTGTTTCCAGTATCAGACGCTGCTAAGAGGTGACCAGAGCATTGGTACCGGTGTTGATGACCAGAGCATTGGTACCGATGTTGATGACCAGAGCATTGGTACTGGTGTGAGTAAAACAACTGTTTATTTTGTTCTTCTTTTTCTCAACATTAAGTGTTACATGAATTGTGTTTAAAGGAAAATTGCTGCCTAACTGACTGCTTGGGTGTTAAAGGGGCAGGTTTCACTGGCTAAAATACATAACCTGCTTTCCCAACATTTATAGAAAGTGTGCTTGATAGTAGTGGATACAGAAAACCCACAGAGGAGGATAAAGCAATCACATTACAAAGAAAGGAGATGGAGGGGCATTTAAGAGGGCCAAGTATAAGGTACCAATTCAGGTGACAGAAGCAATAACCAATAAACAGACAGGATCACAAACCATTAAAATCACCAAAACCTGAGGTTCCAGAAGGATAAAGGAGATAAAAACGAACCCAGTAACATAAATGTATTCTGTCAGTCAGAGTACAGATAACAAGCTGGCTAATTTGTCATTTTACCACAAACACCATTTACATTACAATGAATATTCTTCGGCAAAGTGGGAGGGGGGATGGGAATTTCATCCCCTATGAAAGCTGGGGCAGAACTGATAGGCTGCTTGGAAAGCCCATTTAACCCCAGGTAAATTCTGAGTACTTGCATCACAGGAAATCCTGAGCAAATTTCAAATTTTGCTGATTGCTATTTACTCTGTTACCTGATTATTTTTACAGTGAGCAGATACAGAATTATTGCAGGAAGCTGTCATGACACTCCTGAAAGTGGATTATAGTTATTATAGATGACTCCCCCCCCCCCAATCCTTTCAGCAGATACATAATGATCAGATCAATATACATTTTCCTAAAATCACAGTATATGATTCACAATTATTTCTAAGCGACAACCTCACAACTCCTTTCTTGCAGTGCTCATGAAAATATATATGTAATTCTCCCAGACTTATGCTTTTTCTGATAATTCATCTAAATCTTTCTTGAAAACATCTGCTGAGCCTTCCAGTAAAACCAGAGAATTGTATTCCGTTATGTTAAATCTCTTACTCTTTCTTCAATGAAAGGAGATATTTTTCTCCTAGTCTTGTATTACTTTCCCCTAAGAAAATCTGTTTATCAACAGATTCAGAAATAACTTATTGCCTTTTACTCAAGAGAGACCGAACATAGGGTGATGAAATCTCCTATTCTCTAATCACAAGGGGGAGAGAGTGAAACATTCTCTTGGACATTTCTCTGTATCATGAATGTGCATCATGCAATAGAAATGAAGCAAAGCATGCATGAGCCCTAACAAATATAATCAATAATGAAAACATTACAATAAATAAAAATGCTCATTATTCTATCTTTTTGACAACATAAGGAACTGCAGTCAATAACAGATGAAGTTATCGGGCTACAAGTTTTATATTCTTGCTATAAATTGGGGTCATATTTATCAAAGACAAAAGACATGAATGAACTATGTTAAATTACCAGTGTTAAACATTTTGGCGAAATGTAATAAACTCGGAAAAGCCCAATTTCGCTTTTCCGAGTTTACTCCCACAGGATCTCGAAAGCTTCTCGCTATAAATATCGTGAGATTTTTTTTCAATCGATATTTACCGACAGAAACTTTTGATTGATTTTTTTTTTTTATCTTGATTTTTCAAAGGAAGGGTAACAATACAACTATTGTAAAGTATGGCTACCTTTCTATCAAAAAATTAGATCGAAAAGTTTTTAGGTCGGTAAATATCGATCGAAAAAAAATCTCGCAATATTTACTTCCGAGATTGAACGGGAATAAACTTGGAAAAGCTAAATCGGGTTTTTCTGAGTTTATTAAATTTCGGGGAATTTGCCAAAGTGTGAAGTGAGGTGCAGATCCTTTGCCTCACTTCGCACTGACTGTTATGCACTCGCTGATGTCCTGCACGCAGACATCGGCGAACTCTTTAAAGGGATTCCAGTCTCGGCGAGACCACTCGTGTCACCTCGCCAAGACTGGAACCCCTTTAAAGCACTCGCTGATTTCCATGGGCAGGACATCAGCAAGCGCATAACAGTCAGTGCAAAGTGAGGCGAAGGATCCGCACCTCACTTCACACTTTGGTGAATTCCCCCTTAGTGTCCTTATTGAGATACCAGCCATTCTCTTTACATTATTAAAGGGAAGTATCCTGGCTCATTCAGAAAATATCCATTCACGTTAGCAGAGGCCCATGGGAAGCCCTGGTCTGACCCAAATGAACACAATGCAACAGTAACCATAGGCAACTCAAGCTGTACATTCAGGGGACAAAAACATTTCTTTGAAAATCGCATACACACAACATTTGGGCATGGTTACAATAAACACACACTAGTAGATAAAATAAACCCTTTAGCTCAAGTTCACCACCACAAAACATAGAACAGTTCGTTTAAAAAAAATAAATAAGATTTATACTGAACTGATCATTGCTTAGTGTACAGAAACCAAATCCATTGGCAGTCACATTACAAGAGTCTTCATTTAAACTTCTCATCAGGACACATTAAGACAGTCTCTAAACTCTTTTCTAAACGCTAAAGTTTGATTTATTGGGAGCATTAATGTTTGCTTAAAATGTAGTCTTGTAAACATGCAGTACATTCCAGTACTTTACTGCAGTTAGGCCTTATTTTTTGGGACACGGTACTGGTACAGTATATTTCCAGTACTTTACTGCAGCTAGGGCTTATTTTTGGGACACGGTACTGGTACGGTATATTTCCAGTACTTTACTGCAGCTAGGGCTTATTTTTGGGACATGGTACTGGTACGGTATATTTCCAGTACTTTACTGCAGCTAGGGCTTATTTTTGGGACACGGTACTGGTACGATATATTTCCAGTACTTTACTGCAGCTAGGCTTATTTTTGGGATGGTACTGGTACGGTATATTTCCAGTACTTTACGGCAGCTAGGTCTTATTTTTGGGACACGGTACTGGTACAGTATATTTCCAGTACTTTACTGCAGCTAGGACTTATTTTTGGGACACGGTACTGGTACGGTACATTTCCAGTACTTTACTTTATAGCTGTGTTGCTATGCTGGGCTGCTGTCTTCCTGTAGTATTGCTGTGTTACTATGCTGTGC
>WMED01017767.1:0-12903 GCA_019650415.1 Pipa parva | reverse complement strand
AAATAGGCTGAACTGGATGGACTTGTGTCTTTTTTCAGCCTTATAAACTACGTTACTATTTTACTAGTGATAAATCCCAAGGTGGCAAAGCAACTATGGGAAAGGACTAGAACAATGATGGCTAACCTATGACACGCGTGTCAGAGGTGACACACCAAGATGTTTTTGCTGGCACACATCATGGCACTGTTAGTACCGCACTCTCAGTAGGAGAGTTTCCCCACCTTCAAAAAAATTATGTATTTTCTTTTGAAGAGCCACACTACCTGAGTTATGCTTGGTTCTTTGATGAATATTGACACACCAAGCTAAAAAGGTTGGCCATCACTGGACTAGAACAAGCAATAAATATAGTTATGGAGTAAATGTAACACTTCCGGATATGAGACAACCAATGTACATTTCACCTCTAATTTACAGACTCTTTTTCATGGTAAGTAATAAGATTACTTGGCGTAAAGAACAAAACATTAACAAAATCAGATGAAGTAAAAACTTATGTGAAATAACTTTAGACAGTGTCTTGTTTCCCCAAGTCAGTACCCATAATACACTTAGAAAGCTAACCATACTGCAAAATACCTCCAGCAGCCACCACAAACAGCTGTCATTTTTTTTTTTTAGTATTTTATCAAGCAAGAGTTGGCTACATGGTACGGGATGGTACAGGAACCCAAAAACCTTACAAAATAGTGATTCCATTTGCATTCGAGTATGGTGAATGATAACAAAACTTGCACTTGGAATTTTTTTTTTTTTTTTAAAGGAAGATTTTTTATTATTTTCAATTTGTAAAATTACTAACTTGGAACAGGGAGTTGCATCAGCACATTAATAACATACAATACTGTTTCAATACAAGCATTTATCATGTACATTCTGCAATGCTGAAAATAAAAGGCTCATCCAAGAACCTGGGATGTCTGTATTTATTTCTAGCCAATGTGATCATATTTTTGGGAATTTTCCCCCACACCCTCTTGCCTCATATGTTAATTTGATTAATGGGGTAGATTTTTGTTTGCTAACTGGATCCAGTCTGTGCGACTTAATTCTTGGAGTCACATCCAGTGTAGTATGATATTTTTTTCTCCTATAGTACATTAGGGATCTGCAGGGCCGGTTCTACCGATGGGTGATGTGGGTGACAGCCCAGGGCGAAATCTATTTGAGGGGCGCTGTTGCCCACATCGCCCATCGCTAAACTTGACCTCCCTCCACACGCCCCCCCTGCCCCTCGTCCCCCACTCACCTCCAACAACGTTCCAGCGACGCACCGTCCTCTTCTAATGAGGTAAGTTGAATGCGACAGCGCTCCTTGGCTGCTTCGGGTCTTGTTGGCTATATTCGGCAGCTGCCAGCAAAACCTGAACATCTAAGGATCACCGTCGCATCCAACTTACATCATTAGAGGAGGACGGTGCATCGCTGGAACGCTGTTGGAGGTGAGTGGAGGGCGTGGGGCAAGATGTGGAGGGGATGGGGGGTGCGGGTGGGAGGCCCAGGGCGCCAATAGGGCTAGAACCGACCCTGGGGATCTGTATAGGTTTCTAGTATGATCTGAACTTTATTTTTAATACAAACAATACATTTTCATTTATAGGTATGTTATGGCGGTTGGATGGGACAGAAGAATTAACATGTATTGTGTAAGTAAACATGGGGAATAACCAGATTTCATTAGATGGTTTACTTTATGGGTGTACTCATTCAGACACTGATCATTCCCTTTATAGAAATATTCCACATAGTCATTTATAGATTTCTGCTTGTGGCCCATTCCTCACAGATTTATTTTTTTAATTTAAATACATGCTATTATTACTTACAGTAATAGTCCCAATGTCACAATGCAATTTATTTATTGATTAAAAGCTTTTGCCATGTAATTTTCTATTAGGTGGTGGATGACAGTAGTCAGTTGAGCTGCAGTGGGCTGCCTGCTCCACTCACCTTTAAATAGAGTTGTGCACATGCATGATATATATATAGATATGGCATAAATTGTAATTGTTAGAACACTGCTTTATGGTCTCATGCATTTATATTTTAAGGAGAAATTATTTGAAAATAGAGCGATGGGGCAATTTATGCTATTATTTTAATTATGGAAAATTTGGATATAAAAATGTATCTTGATGTTTAAGCCTACATTTCTACTGTCTGTTTGTATACTTATAGGACTCTGATGATGACTTGCATCACTTTCTGGAACCCCAACCATACTGGCATGATGATTTGGTAAGAAACAATTTTTCTGAATTGCATACGTCTCTTACAAATGGGGATATTTATTAAAATCGGTAAACTTCTCTCCTGGTGTATCACAATATCGATATACATTTAATAAGGTCGAAAATATCTTTATCTCCAACATCGATATTTATTAGGCCCCTTAAGGCTGAAAATTGTCCGCTAAAGGTGTCAAAAAAGACCATTATAACTTATTGATATAGTTTAGAACTTAGTCCCCATTGAAAAGATTCTCCGTAGGATGTATTAAACTGCAGCCTATATCTCATTCCATAGTGGACAATATGATGGGAAATGTATATATGTGCTCAGGGGTGGTTCTGGCCCTATTGGCGCCCTGGTCGAACCGCCCCTCTGCGCCCCCCCCCCCCCCCCCCCCCCCCAGCGCACACACCCTCCGGCCCACACATCCCCCGCCGACGCACACACCTGCCTTGTGTCCCCAACTCACCTCCTCCAGCATTCCAGCAACGCTCCTCCTCTGAGCGCCACTCCACAATGAGATAAGTGGAATGCGACCTAATTGTGGAGCGGCGCTCAGAGGAGGAGTGTCACTGGAACGCTGGAGGAGGTAAGTTTGCAGTGGGCGACAGTGCCCCTCAAATAGATTGCACTCAGGGCAGTCGCCCACCTCGCCCAGCGCTAGAACAGACCCTGTATGTGCTGATTTTATAAGGTATAGGAAGGTTAACCCAGTCCTTCCTGGTTTCTTTTAGCTTAGTTCAGCTCACTTCAGTCAATCAATACAAATCTTACACAATAAAAAACTGCAGGCAAACTGTACCAATCAATATATGGGATTTTATACCCAAAAGCAGGGGTCGGCAAACTTCCATGGGGAGGGAGCCATTTCACTCCCTACTCCAACGGCGACAACTATTTTGTGAGCCACAAACTGGGAGGAGTGCACTCCCCGACCACATGACCTGCTGACGGATAATCAGAATAGCTGTTGAGGTCATGGTCATGGGAGGGGCTTTGGAGGTGCGCTCCTAGCCACAACAAGGCCCCTAAAGAGCCACCCTGCCCTAAAGTAAAGAAACCTTTGCATAGAGGAGAAAGAAAGATCTGTATGGAAATAAAATGATGTTTGCAGCTCGCAGAGTAACATTTGAGTCACAGTTATAAAAAAATCTTCCATGCGTGACTTTTATTCTCAGTTAGGACTTAAAGGGTTTCATTGTACTTTTTTTCATCTAGGTGCAAGGTCACAGTGAAGACATTCTGTGTATAGCTCAGAATCCACCTCATCTACTCGCCAGCTCAAGCTATGATGGTGAGATTATTGTATGGAACATGATCTCAGGTCATATACACTGCAGACTTAATTCCCCTGGAGATCAATGTAAGCACATCTGTCTCAGGTTAACCCGTCCAATATAGAGTTTTAATATTTAGCAATATTTGAGGAAACATTTCATATAAAAATGATTGCATTTCAGGCAAATATTTTTCTGCTGGTTGAATCAGTTGATTTATACGGTATAGAAAGGAAACCATACTTAACAATATCTGTTTCCGTAAAGTGTTTAAATAGTAATGATTAAATTCAATTGCAAAATGGGGAGATCCTTTTACGTATATGCATTTTGCTCACAGGAATTTTTGCCACTGCTTAGCAGCAATTCAGCACTCTTTTTTTACTAAAGCATATAGACCAGTGATGGCTTAACCTATGACACACGTGTCAGAGGTGACACGCCGAGACGTTTTTGCTGACACGCTTCATGGCGCCATTCTTGTTGCACTCTCATGTGGTCCCATAGCAAAATCTACAACCCCATAGCGAAATCCGCGACTGTGACAATTTTCCACAGCATAGCCGCAACAAATTCCCACGGCATTGCTGCAAAATTTTTCCCATGTCAAAACTGCGTCAATTTTCCATTGTAATTCCGCTACAATTTTCCTATCATAAAGTTGCGGCTGCGAGAGAATTTTGACACGCGGAGCTCAAAAGGTTAGCCAACACTGATCTAGACCAACGGTGTGAAATCAGGGACATAAACCTTGGCAACTTATTAGTTAAAAAGGACTTTCACTTAAATGTTTGTTTAATATGATCAAAGGTTGAAAAAATGGATGTTTGTAATGCACAAGACGTGTTTGATTTTACATTTATCCACCCTAGATCTGGGAAGTTATCATACCAGGCATCAGCTAAAGGAGGTAATTCAGCAAAGTGTGAACTTACCTGGCGATCCTTCGATTCACCTCACTGAGATTGGTACGCGCTCCCTTCTCTCCTGCATGCGGAGATCAGAGAACGCTTTAAAGGTACTTCGCCTCACCTCGCGACCACTCAAGTCACCTCGCGAGACTGGAATACCTTTAAAGCGTTCGTTGATCTCCGCATGCAGGAGAGAAGGGAGCGCATACCAGTCTCGGTGAGGTGAAACGAAGGATCGCCAGGTAAGTTTGCACTTTGCTAAATTACCCCAAAGTCTTTGACTGAGCATGCTGTATGTAGCCAATTATATTAGCAAAATTATAACCTCTTTTGATGAAAGGTTTGAGAAACATAATAGCTTTAAACTCAACTGGAAATCAGCCAGTGTGAACACAGCCAAAAAGCCCTTTTTATGTGTTCTTTATAGATTATAGCATATTGCACAGTGCTAGTTTGATATACTATGTACATTTGTTTAGGGAATACATATTAGCAATTAATTAAAAGTTTAATGTATGGGTTTTTTGGTATCATATGGGTTTAGAATCCAATGTATAAGACAGTGGTAGTGAAATTCAAACAATATAAACTGAATTATTGGACTTTTGGTGCAGTACTTTTCAATATGTATATGCGCAGTCTTAATGAGTTGCTGGGACTGCATGTTGACAGCTAAAGTGGACTGGGTTGCCTAGCAACAGTACAGATTTAAATGATTGACAGTTATATTTTCAGATGGGCATAAGTAATTATAATACTGAAGGGGTGTATTGATTAGAAAACAGTGGAACTTTTTATTTTAATTACTTTAATTATTCATTATTTACTTTCACATTACCTGAGCTATAGAGCCTAAATCATAAATATTTATTTACAAAAGAAACAACAGGGATATTTGCTCTTGTAACAGATAATTACAAACAGCAAGTTGATGTGAAACACAAAGTAAATAAATCAGGGTTTAGTTTTAAATGAACCATTTTATAGCACTGGATACAAATAACAGACAGATTCAGGGGTGTAAATATAGAGGTTGCAACAGCCACTGCAGGACTGAATGCTGCCACCCCTGCCACCTTCCTGGATCCCAGTAAGTTAACCCTTTTGGCTGTGAATTCCGAAAGGGTGGGGTTGCAGGGGCCAAGGGGTCCTCGGTGCTGAACCTGCAGTGTGGCCCAGATATCTCTAAGTCTGATTTCTGGGCAGATAGTCATGGTCCTTAGACAGACAGACTAAATAAAACAACACATTTTTCTTTGCTTTTTATGTTGGGAAGAATTGTAAGAAAGAGACCGCTTCATAACCCTGATAGGCCTGTTTGAATTCAGGTTAAGGAATTTCCATTTAACCCTCTTTACTTTATTAATATGCCAACATCTTCAAGGGACATGCCAAACCGCACTGTATTATATATACAGTATATATATATATATATTCTGTGATCATACTACATATATCCAGTATTCTAGAATCATTTCATATAGGCTCCATGTTCTGAAATAGTTACTATGGGAAAATAGAAGGATATAAAACTATGGTGGAAATGCATCAAGCTGCGTTATCACAATGGTAGTAATGGGTAACTAAAAAATAACAGCAATGCATCATTAAAACAACACATAATGCTAACAAAAAAAAAAAATCATAAAGTGCCACTTTTATGCTCTTATTTATTTTTCGCTAATATAATATTAATATGAAAAGTTAGTAGTTCCCAGTTGTGTCCGTTTTTATATATTAATGACTTATTTGTGAAAAAATATTAGGAATTTAGCATTCTTTTTTTTACAGTCCTCAATCACTAATGTAAATGTAAGGGAACAAACTGAAATTGCTAATGTTTTTTTAAGCATGCGTCATGGTCTCTTTAAAGCCTGACTTCTGCCAGGTGTTGATTTTAACTTCTTAATAACGATCATAAAAGTGAATTAAGTTTCATACATCAGTTGGGTTTGGTCTTAAACACTGATTTTCTCAAAATTGTAAAAGGGGGCGAAGATGCAGGGTCAGACCGGTCCACCAGGGCACCAGAGGAACCTCTGTTGGGCCTCAGTAATGGGGAGCTGAGGTCTGCTGCCATAAAACATCTCTTTTTTGCAGATCCCTAAGCTACCTTTAATTACACTAACACTTGTGTGCAACTGGTTATTTTGTAATATCCTGAAAATCTGATCATTCATTATGATAGCTCTGGTGTACATGATAAATTTTGCCAGTAGGGTGTGGGCCTTTGTAATCAGCATCACTAGTGGAAGTGGACCCAAGATGCCTTAGTCCGACACTGCAAAGATGCATGCAGAGTAAATAATACATCAGTATAAATGTATGAGAAACAACGTTGCATGTTTTTGGGGTTTTTGCAGCAGCGTCAGACAGAAGTGTTAGCAAGATCATATTTCTAAAAACACGGACCAAGAAACTGCAACCAGTAGCATCCCTGATATCTAATGGACCACAAGGTAAAATGAGAATGAAGAATGTTAACAGTTTGAGCAGTACAAGAAATTAGTTACATGGGAAAGCAAACTGTGCTTCTGTGTTTTACTTCCTAGGAGCCGTATATTTCTGGAGTTTTCTTCATGGAGGAAAACTGATGGCAAGCTTTAAACCAGTAGGTGCCTACATGAGAAATGTTTATGGAAGTGCACAAAACATGTACAGTATGGATCCCACATAGCAAATATACACTGTGAAGATCATTAACTTTACACAAATAACATATCATTCTAAATGTTTTCTAAAGGTATAAAAACAAGCCATACTAAGTTAGATAATATAATAATAATAAAGTAGGTTATCCAGTAGAGGTCTTCCTGTGGTTAAGGTGGAATTTGCCAGAAGGAGATGAGCTGAAGGGGGTAATTCAGCATAGTGCAAAGTGACCTCCGGATCCTTCGCATTACTTTGCAGAGGCTGTTATGCACTCACTGAGGTCCTGCACGTGGACATCAGCGAACGCTTTAAAGGGATTCCAGTCTCAGTGAAGCGACTCGAGTGGTCTTGCCGAGACTGGAATCCCTTTAAAGTGTTCGCTGATGTCCGCGTGCAGGACATCAGTGAGCGAATAACAGCCTCTGCGAAGTAATGCGAAGGATCCAGAGGTCCCTTCGCACTATGCTGACTTACCCCCTAAAAGATTAAATACTGTAGAGAAATAATATTTGGTTTATTTTGGCAGTCTAAGATGGGATCCCAGATTAGCAGTCTTGCTGTTAATGAAGACAACTCATTGATGTTGGTAGCAGACCACACGGGCTATATCTATGTTTATGACATCATAGACTATGCCATGCAAGGAACAGAACAAGAAACAGCAAAGTGTATGTATTCAACACCGATCATTTCATTAATACAAAGCTATATTTGGTTAGTAATCTTAGAAACCCTGGTACTAATAAATAAAGTAACATTTTTTTTTTGCTTTGATAATTTTTTTAAATTATGAGCAGAAACCTTTGATGGATGAAGATCAAAACAACTGACCACTTTCTGAATCCAGCAAATATCATTGATGTCTGAAAATTGGCTTCAGAAAATATGCAGTTCCCTTTTAAAAAAGAATACGCATAAAGTGTAATATTGTTTGTCATGAGTGGGAAAAAAATAGATGCTGTTATATGCACTCACATATCCATTTCTTATGAAAAAGCCTTGTACTTAATCCACATAGAATCATTTAATCATGAGAAAGATCAAATCTTTGAAGATATGAACTTCCTCTTGAAACAGAAATGCTCATGTAGTGTAATATCGTTTAGAATACAAAAAGAAATCTTTAAAAACCACCAAAGGAGCATATATAGACTAATACCTTTTATTTAAATAGAACAAAAAACAAGTATTCTGCTCACATTAGTCTCAAGTAAACCAAGTATGTAGTTAAAAAGCTCCAATAATTTTGCTTTGTATTTCTCTACTTTCGATCTCATCTGCCACTTGAATTTCCATTTGGCTAATTTGTCCAGATTCTCCTGCAAAAATAACATACACTAAGTAGTCTTTATTGCACTGCAAAATGTAATATATTCAGAAAATGCACACAATGCCTTCAATGTCTTATTTGTTGTTAATATACAAATTAAAAAGAGCAGGTCCAAAAGCAGACCGAATTGTTGCGTGTAGGTGTGAATTCGCCAGATAAAGACAGTCGCATCTTTATAATGAGAATATTGTCGCAGTCCCAACTTTATTATAGGAAAATTATTGCGACTTTACAATGGAGAAATTGTAGCAGATTTGCTATGGGAATCCGCTGTTTGCAAATTCGATAGTCCAATTTGCACCTTAGTGAATAATCCCCTTAATGTGCTAAAATATTCCTGGCAAGGTCACTACTATCTTAAACTAGTGAATAATTCCCTGGCACGGAATACAGTGAAATAATAGGGAAACAGTGCCATTTTAATATTAATATACCCCTATATGAAAAAAAAATCCATAAATATTAAGCCACAGGTTTAGGAGATATCAATTATTGTTTGTATAATAAAAATGCATTCACATTCTTCTGTTCCAAAAAAGTCAATAATTTCCATAAATCCACTAAATGCCAAATTTGAATGCCTTCCAATGAATCCTTTACCAAACTCATTTGACTTTCCACAGCTGTGACTTTCTGGAGAGCTCACGTTGACATGATTACCCAGTGAGTACATTAAGATTATTGTGTGTTTAATGGTATTTCTATTCCATGACCAATGACCATATTATTTTTGTGTTTACTGTAAATTTTCTTTTGAAAGAAGAAAAAAAAACAACCAACCTTCCCCTTTATCACATACACTGCGGTAAGTGGTTTTTGCAATGCAGGATGCTTCTAATATTAGACTAGCCCTTATCGAGTATGTTCAGGCAGTCATTTTTTTTGTCCAGATGATATTGCTTTAGCAATAGGTATGACTGATAGCAGTAAACACACATTTCAAAGCATAGGGTTGTAGCAATGACAGTCTCTGAGGTTTCAATCAAGATTGCTAACAATAAAAGCACAATCCAAGTCTGTTATTCAGAGTCCTAGTTTCCTTGGCTGCAATTTCCTTTATGCTTTGGCTCTCAGAAAACTGGAGAAACAGAAATTGTGAAAAAAAAAAGCACAGCACTGTTTTAAAGGGCATTACCCCATTTATTTAACCATCCGCACTGGGCACCATAAATGTATAACCTTACACTTCTGTGCCCAGTTTCAAATTGCATCAAAATTCATTTGAAAAAAAAAGATGTACATATCTGATTGGATAATCTTTCATACTTTACTGTCAAACTGACCCCTGGGGTACGCTACATTCTGTTAAAGCCCAATCAGTATATGTTCCTTTTATACTCACTGTTATGCTCTACATATAAAACTGTCTCATGTTGTAACATAGTAACATAGTTTATAAGGCTGAAAAAAGACACAAGTCCATCCAGTTCAGCCTATTTTCCTGCAATGTTGATCCAGAGGAAGGCAAAAAACCCATGAGGCAAGAGCCAATTATCCTCATATTAGGGAAAAAATTCCTTCCCGACTCCAAATATGGCACAAGTTGTGATCGCTACTTCCCAAATGCTCCTTTTTCAGGATGTTTTATATTAATCAGTTGTGTTGGCCAGTAGCAAGTCCATCAGATATTGTCTTTACCTTACTATATTTTAATTACATTTAGTCAGACACAACACAGTCTATCCTGTATAATGGTAGTGTGCACCTAAGTGCTAAGGCTTCCACCATGTCTCAGGGTAGCTGTCTCCCACAGACAGGCTAGCCACTTACGGAATGGAGAATATTGGCTAATACATGGATCAATTAAATATGGTGCATATAAGACTTTACAGTATGTAACATTTACCTGTATAATTAACTCACAACAAAAACAGCAACAATAACGTCAGTCCTTATAGATTCACAGATGTTAATGGTTCCAGCCATGAGATATGAACACCTCATTCTGCAAAGTCACTAATTAGTTGGGTAGATGGTCTTCTGGAGCCACTAGAGTACTAACCACACTATACCTCTTCATTGGAATCCAGACTACCAAGTTACTAATTTACAATATAGAACCTCATTAAGTTCTAACCTTGGTTTTCATTAGCATCTGACTTTTTGAAAGAGGTTTTGGTTTTGATTGAGACTAGAATTAAGATTTTTTTTTATTTAAATAGAGAAAACAACGAACAAAAAAATCTTATATACGTATGTTTTGTCCTTAACTAATTAACGAGTCTGATTTCATATGGAAGTAATAAAGGCCTGAATTAAAGTTACTGTTGCTTTTTCAGTCTTCTTCTCTGAACAATGATGTATTCCTGGATGGGTCCATGTTGTCTGCTAAGTCCTTGCTCTTTCATCTTATGTCTTGATTCACTGCCACTGCATCTAAGCAGGAAACTCAGATCTTACTTGACAGGGAACTGACCATTGACTTGTACTGAATACAAAAAGCTTTTTTTGTTTTTTTGTTTTTTGCGGTGATTGAGGCAATATGTGGTGAGTGGAGATAAATGTCCTTCCACTTGGCTATGTCATAGGGGAAAGAGGAGCAATAACTTTGCAGACATTATCGACTCACCCAGGACTACTTCAGAAGAGAAGATATGAAAAAAGGTAAGGACACATATAAGCCTGGCTGTGTGCCACACCATTGCTCTGCTGGTAGTAAGGGGAAGAGTTTTCTCTTCATTTAAATCTTTCAGTGAAGTCCTAAAGGTTTAGTGCAAAAAAAAATCCAGCATTATATGTTGTTTTAGATTCGGTTAGTATTGAATCTGCCTTACATATACTTTTGATTCTGTGATGTCATGATCCACTTGTTACTTTTTAGTTTAGAAGTGGTAGATGAAGATGAAGTTGTCCTTTCTTCTTCTTTGGATGGTGCTGTACGTCTATGGAGCTTGAGTGGAGAATTTATTGGTATGTTCTCTTTAGGCTGATTTGGCTCCCTTCTCAACTTAAGTCCTCTGAGCACAATGTGAGCCAAAACAGAGAGCTGTCATTAGAATATATACTATAAATCAAATTCATTTCCAACAGGATCTTTTTAAATTAAACAGTTTTACCGACTTTAAAATGAAATAACAGTAACACTAAAATTTCCCAAGCCACGTCCTCTAATGTATAAACTTAGCTAGTTCTGATGTAAAAACTAGCCATTTATAACTTAAAGCAATCATCACTCCATTTTACAATTCAACAATTTCATTTTAAACATGTTGATGGTTCATCTCTGCCAACTGTCACTTCGTGCCAAACTGCTAATCTGCCCGTACAGTTACTAATTTGATAAATATGCTGCTGAATATTCTCTTATTCTGAGGAGCTGTTTATAACAGTTGCAGCAAAGATTCTATTGTGAATGCTTCGGTCGCTTTCATTGGTATCTGCAGGGGACAACCCAAGGAGGGGCACAGTGCCAAATAGGACACATCGGGTGTAGTTCTAACCCTCTGACGTGCCTGTGATTCAGGAAGTTAAAACTATTCCCGATGTGCCCTATTTCCTGACCTTGTGGCCTTTCCCCTGCAGACATTCATGATCTCTGGCAATCAAAGGGAAACTAAAGAAAAAGTAAGCGATATTGTTTATGGAATACGTATTAAAATAACAAAAACAGATTTTTTTTTTAAGGGATATTATTTATTTTCATTCCAGGAACTTTTGGGCAGTCAGACATATGGGAGGTTTTTACACGTGCGTCTTGGAAACACCCTATGGTTCCACATGAGATTCTAATTGATCCTGAAAGCATTCCATCTCATCCGGTGCTGGAGGAAAAAAACAATACACTAGCACTCCCATCTTCTGAGAGAAACCAGGCAGAAGGGTCGTCCAGTATTCAGGTTAGTCCATTGCTTCGGGATAGCCTATGTTTACATAGGGGAGAAATTCATGTGCAGCACCCTTCAAGCTTATTGGACAAAATTTGTATATAGGGTATATTTACACTATATACTATATGGCCACCCTTCCTAATTATTGAGTTTAGGTGTTTAATCCACACCCATCACAATCTCCATAGACAAGCATTGTTAGTAGTATATTGATTATACTAACCAATGTAAAAAGATGCTGCTTTCATAACAAGTTAGTTTTTGATTTTTTTTTGTTTTGCCCCAAAACTCAACCACAAAGTGGTAGGTCATGCAGGGCCAATGTGTGTGCTGAAGCACAAGGCCTATACTCCATTGCATCACTCAATACAGTGTTTCAAACTTCTGCTATATGTGACATCAGCACCATGCCTCAAACAGCTGAGCACAATTCCAAGTCCCCATGTGCAGAAGTGTAACAATCATTTTTGTGGTGGGCCAAGCAAAGTAGATACTTTGCTAAAGCCACTGCCAGTGCTTTGCGCCCCCTGGATCCCAGTAAGTTTATTTTATTTGGTCTGGAGGGGCTTGGAATGGGACAGCACTGTGAGGGAGAGAACCCATGGCCTCTGAAGTGTAACGGTACTTACCTAAGTTCCAGGTCTTTTGGGCATTCCAGCACTTACAATGGC
>WMED01017766.1:0-12903 GCA_019650415.1 Pipa parva | reverse complement strand
CTCTCCCTACCTAGCTCCTCTGTTGCCCAGCTGTCTGTGCTGAGCGCTATAGCATTTCCTGTCGCTCACAGGAAGTTACATCAATGCTGGGGGAGAAATGCTGTAGCACTCAGTACAGACAGCCAGGCAATGGAGGAGCTAGGTAAGGAGAGAAAAAAGTGATACCCAGCGTATAAGACGACCCCCAACTTTTCAGGTGATTTTCAGGGGTTAAAAAGTAGTCTTATACGCCAGCAAATACAGTAAGTGCAAAGACCTAGGTGCTTGATTATAGGTTTGCTCTTAAAGAACTTTATCTTTGTCTATAATCTTATTCATTCTATCTGGCCTATTCAGAGGACATCCTTTCTAAGTGATGTCTTGATTAATTTCCATCAGTTAAAATATAAATATAATATATAAATACTCCTCAAATATTCTCCTCAATATTTTTATTAAAATGATACGTATTTTTATCATAATGACTAGTATAGTTATTAATGTAGACCTGTGATATTCTGCTACAAAAAAAAGAAAAGACTCAATAATCTATTCTTCTCTATTCACTTCTTCTATGTGTTGCATACAAATAAGCCTCTAGATCTGCATCATTTTATGTGTAATATGATAAATATTAAGTACCTCATTATTTTACACCTGTGTAGGTAGCATTAAGCTCCTTTTGTCTACTGAGAAAAATGATCATATTTTATAGCTTTTTTTAATAGATTTTTTTGTAATTAATGGAAAAATCCATTTAGACCTTTTTGATTTGTTTTACCATGTAAATACGATACAATAAATGCCTGGACATATATTTCTGATCCGCTGTACAGTCATGGCCAAAAGTTTTGAGAATGACACAAATATCATATTTTCACATGATCTGCTGCCCTCTGGTTTTTATGTGTGTTTGTCAGATGTTTTTATCACATACAGAAATACAATTGCAATCATATTATGAGTAACAAAAGCTTTTATTGACAGTTAGAAATGATACAATAAATGCCTGGACATATATTTCTGACCCACTGTACTTTGTGATTTTGCTGAATTAAATAGGGTGAAATTCAAATTTTTGAATGTTAAAAAGAAACATTATTGATAAATATCAATCAGCTGAAAGGTGCACATTTTGCAGTGTTTTTTATTTATAGTCTCCTCCCATCCTATTGAAATCAATATCGACAGGCCAATTCTGACCATGGCAAAGTCACAGGACCAGCTCCATGGGGAATATTGTGAGGCTGGCGAACACTTCTGGACAATTCAATTTGCTTTTAACAGCTGAAAAAATGAAAAAGGTAAAATCAAATAAAAACGGCTGTTTCTTCAGTGGTCGACAATCAAAAAGCTTTTCAACTTTTCTAAATATGTCTGTTTTGTGCACTGGTAAAAAAAAATACATATGTGCATTATTACATGTAGCTATTAATGCATGAAAGGCTACTTCACAAATTATGTCATAAATGTCAGTCATTTCTGAAAAACACATAATAGAAATGAACTATAAACTGTTTAAAAAGCTATGCTATTTATCCCTGAATGCAGAGCAGAGATTTCTAGACAAAAGAATGCTTCTTTTCAAGAATGTAAAGCAAGAAAGCAGGTTTTATGAGCTCCAATGTGTGTGTGTGTGTATATATATATATATATATATATATATATATATATATATATATAAATATATATATATATATACACAATAGGGAGATAAACATATCATTATTGGACTTTATTTTGGAATGTGGCATTACATAATAATGGACATTCATCTAATACTATACAGAATGTCTTTTATTTAGCTCCTTCAGACAACATGTTTTGGAATAATATTAAAGAAGACAGGTGGGAGATAGAAAAGGAAGTGGTGATTGACCCATGATTGACCCATGATTTAAAAGGATCACTTTCATCTGGAGTTCTCAGTTGTCATTTATATTGCAATAGGGCTTTTTGTCTTATCCCTGGATCAACACAGAGAAGATTTCACAAAAGTTAAACCTAATAAGCTTTTTGATTTTTGCTAAAATTGTAATGTTTTCCTTAAAAAAAAGTTACATAAATGATACTTTACCAACACTCTCCACTAATATTTCTGTCCTGCATTGTTTTAATTTACATAACAGTAAATACTTGCATTGGGGTGTTGTAAAGACCAAATTTGACAAACAAATATATATATTTGAGTAGAATGTGATTCCAGCTACATATTTGATGCACTGAAGAATGTTTCCTCCTGCCATCTTGTTATTGTTATCAGAATGATGACTTCTAGAAACAGGTGTATTAAAAATACACTTTCAGTACACAGTTAGGGCAAACTTTAGAAAATTCATCTTGACCTGTTCATTTTGTTTTGATTTGTTTTGCTGCATTTTTGCTGTTAGTTTCAGTTTTATTGCACTGTCAATTCGACTAATTACTAAAGGATAAAAAAAAAATGTCGATATTGAAAAAGAGCAATATCAATAAATATTGATCCTTTAAATCCAGCTGTTCCCATTCTGTATCAGATCAATATCTTCTTCAGCTGAAAAGCTCATCCAACTGTGGCTAAATGACAAGACCAACAATCTCCATAGGGAATAATGGTTTTTCACCAACCTAAATAAGAGAACCACTTTTAGTTGAAAATTTTGATCTGAGTGTTAATACCAGTGATACTGATATAACAGCACTATTGTACTAGTGTTATCACAATCTAAAAAAAAACCTGACCTCTATAGATATCCCCCTTAGTGAATCATGTAATATAAGGATAATGTTTGCTTATACCATCTGTAGAGTAGTAGTATCTGTATTAACCTGTTCTACATATATACAACAGATCAATATAAGGGCAAAATTTGTTAAAGTTGGTCTATAGTGCGAGATCTTGCATTGTTCCTGCGAGATTACCGTGTGAGTTTTTTCTATCTTGATATTTTTGAATTTTTCAATGGAAAGGTAGCAACACTTTACATTAGTTAGTATGGCTACCTTTTTACTGATAAATTGAGATTGAAAAACTCACACGGTAATCTCGCTGGAACAACACAAGATCTTGCGTTATAATCTCGGAAAGACCTATATGGTTATTCATTAAAGTGCAAATTCGACTGTCGAATTCACAAACAGCGGATTCCCAAAGCAAGTCCATGACAATTTTCCCATTGTGAAGTCGCCACAATTTTTTAAAGTTAAGATTGAGACAATTTTCCCATAATAAAGTCGAGGCTGCGACAATTTTCTCATAATAAAGACTCAACTACGACAGTAGCAGCCTATTGCTACTGTCTTTATCTGGCGAATTTGCAACTATACGCAATAATTCGGACTTTAGTGACTAACCCCCTGAGTGTTCTTTCCAACTTTAATAAATTTCACCCTAAACAAAACATTTATTAAGGATATTCATAACTGGCACTGAATACACAATTTTAAATCATTTTTACATTTGGTTTTACCAGGTTGTCATTAGATTTTCTCCCTGTAGTCAACAAATTACCAAGGAGTCAGCAATATAGATAATAGATACGTTTTTCAATAGATGACAGGAGCTAAAGATGTTAACACCTGTATTCTCATCATTTCTGTATTAGAAGCACCGCTGTAATCTTACGGGTGTCTTAATGATACTATGCAAATGGATATGTAAACAGTTTTCTCTCCATGATCATAGTTATTGCCCTGATACACAGAGAGCCAAATTAGATTATAATCTCTTTAGTGTCTTGGAACGTTCCTCCATATGATTATTAATACATTAAGATACTGAAAACTATATAGTAAGACAGAATAAAACAGCATTGCTCTTTTCCAACTTTTCTAGCTATTATATATTTTTTATAATGCATCATTCATAAGTCATCCGAGTTTTTGTAACTTTGTTAACTCATGGGTTGCTGATAAAAAAATCTTTCTAGCAGGGGGTTGTCTGGTATGGTCCCTAGAGTCCTACACTTGGAGTATCAGATGTAGCTTATCCTGTCTTATTTGGCTGCAGAGCTTTTAACTCATCTGCTTTTAGCTGTTGAGAATACATTTTGTATGTTATTGAGGCATTTGGTAGCAAAGTAGCTTAAGAGTTTATTAGCTGCTCTGAGTACAATTAAATAGTTATTGTGATATCAGATGGCAGGTTGGCTGGCAGTTCTTTTCCAGGGAATGTTTCACCACTGTCAACTGCAAGAAAACAAAAGTTTTAATTTATCCTCTATACATAACTTTCCTCAATGATCTGACTGTCTCTGCTCCATCCAGACAAATGAAGATGCATACATCATTCACAATAAATGATCAAGATCTAACATACTCTACACTTAGGCATATTATATTTCAGAATTTTCACACAAGTGCACTATGTTTCAGGGGGAACAATCCTCCCTTCCTCAAGTGCCAAACAAGAATATGTGAGAGGCAAACTTATAAACATCTAGGTTCAAAGACCTTTTGTGGACTAAACTAATGTAATGTCCAATTCAATGTGTATGAAAATTTATTACAAATACTGTGCGCATATATAAGGCCACATTAGCCATCCAATATCTTTACTTGTGAATTACATTGTGGTGTTAAAAAGTATTACTGTTTTTAAATAAAAATACTTTTAAGCAAATGTATTCTGAATCCAATATATATTCATTCTCAATCACATTTGTCACATATGTATATAAAAGGCTGTTCTAATACAATAACCTACTCTAGAATCATCTGTTTCATTTCTACCACTCTTTATAAAATGTGTGCTTACACAAGTTATTTTTTTGGTTGGGTTACGTATTGAGGATCTGTGTTTTTAACCTAATTTTAATGGATCTAGTGGTTTATTGTACATAAACCATCCTGCAGAAACATTTTAAAAGATCAATGACGTTCTGTGAATTACATGTAAATAAATCCTTTCTAGGGATTTTAAGGTCCTGGGCGAAATGTATTCAATTCGGAAAAGCTGTTTGCGCTTTTCTGAGTTTAATAACTCGGGAGAAGGCTTTGAAGTTTCTCACGGTAAGTAACACGAGATTTGCCTCATGCAATACTTGCCGTGACAAACTCTTTTTATTAAATATATCCATGGAAAGGTAACTATACTGTATGTCCACCCTATCCATGGATATATAATCAATAAAAAAAAGTTTGTCACGACAAGTATCGCACGAGGCAAATCTCGTGATACTGGGAGAAACTTCAAAGCATTCTCCTGATTAAACTTTGAAAAGCCAAAACAGCTTTTCCATGTTTAATAAATTTCACCCACATACATTTAAATTTTGGCAATTTCAACAGGGAAAAGCGCAATGTTTAGGTTTGCAAAGAAATCTTTTGACTCCCTTTATTTCTCATGCTAGGGGTTAAATCAGAGTGTATAATAGAATCACCGAAATTTCTACCCCTTCTATATTAAGAACAATGGAGTCTCAGCACAAATTTGGTTAGTTTCGTTAGTATATTGTGAAATGGGCCAAAATATCCAAATTTTTCATTTTACTTGTTTAGAGTGAAAGTCATAGGTAGAAATGAATGGTATGCGCATTCTACTGTGTCTCTGGCTTGTTTATCAGCTAGCACCTCATCCTTTGTCAGTTGACCCACTGTAGTTTACTGTAGTTTTTATGTCTTGTTTTTATGAACTGTTAAATTATCTCATCGGCATGTTTTTTATAAATGTCATCTGATGAAGATATTCTTCTAGCACATAAAAATTGACTGGTGGGGAGGTCTTTCTGTATGCCCGGAGGGTGAAAACTATTTCTTAACAGCATTGTATTGTGTATCTGTGGGATTACGAAACAGACCTGAATGTCATTTTTCTACCTCTAAAGTTAACTTTAAAATATATTGTTTTGGAATGAAAAAAGTATGTGTGAATTTATTAGTGGGATGGACTTTATTCATACTACTATATACTTCAAGCTGTTTCAGTTTCTCTAAAGGGCCCTTCCAAATGAAGAAGATGTCATCTACAAATCTGCACAAATCATCTTTACATGTATATGATATTATTGGTATTAAATAACTCTTTGCATACTTTCCCCTCTGGACATTAAGTAAATTTGACAAAATACATTCCTTAGCACATTTGGAGCAGATACTAATAAAGGAACAATGGCAGACACTGGCTAAACTCTTATCTGGTAATATGGATCCATCACTTATTTGTTAGAGACCCAGGTGTTTTATCTAAATTTTTAAGGGAGAAATTCACTAAAATCGGAAATTTTTTTTTTTCCCACTTTTTCACCCATTTTTGACTGTTTTTCAGGTGAAAAGGTCAAAAAGTATGTTTTCGACCTTTTTACCTTAGCAGAAAAAACAGGCAAAAAAGTCTGAAAATCCATTTCCGACTTTAGTAAATTTCACCCTAGAGTAATACTGATTACAGCATAGTTACCAGAAGTTCTTTTATAAAACACATAATAATGTGGTTAATTTTAATGACATACTTTAACACAATGACACATAGTTGTTATGTATTTTTACAAGGTTACAACAAGTATATGTCTACTGTTCATATAAAACAAGGATATGTGCCAAAACAAATAGGCTGCACGACCAGAAACAGATAGGACGGTAAAGTAGTGGCATTCCCTACCTAGTGGAGTGGTAATAAGAGATATTCTGGTTGGGGTTAAAAATAGGTTAAATGCTGTACAAGTAAGAAAAAGCATTTTTACTTCTAATAATTGAATCTAGTGTTCATTGATCCAGGAACTGTTCCATACCAGCCTGATGCAGTGACGCTGCTCCCTTCTTTCTCGGCTTTGTTTTGAGTGGTGTGAGTTTACCAAAGATGCACACTGGTGTCTCCTCCCCTCTGATGCAGAGGGAAGTGTACATAGAAGTCTAGTTCAGGCATTCATTGCCCAAATGTCTTATATGATAGGCTCCACTGTTCTGAAGCCTATCATATAAGCCATTTGTTCCACTATAGCTTTCCTATAGCTCTCCATTTGCCCTGCTTTTCCTATCCTGTACTCCCAGTTCTATTTCTGCCTGAAGTATATTAGTAAGTACCTGTACCTACATTTCTTAAAGACACAGTACTCGTTATTTACCAGTCCAGCTACTACTATGTGGGGTGTGCCTTGGAGCCATGATCTGGGAGTCTCCTTGCGACAAAGGCCATACCCCCTTTCGGGAGTTTAGGGGAGAAGACCGGGGGCTTCTTAGACTCTGCACCTTAGGTAAACCAGTGCCAGCCCTGTGTGGTAAGAAGATCCACTGAAACCCATGACAGGAACACAGCCAATTTGCACACGCTGATCTGATAATTTGTAATCATTCCTAATTCTTGCTATATATTGCTATAGGTATGTGGTATGCAGCTGGAATGATTGCCATGAAGCCCAAACAAATGTTTAGGCAATGTACCCCTTTAACACGAGACTTCTATATAGTCTCTATACTGCAAGGCTGATACATAATTATTTTATCTGCACACTACAGGGCTACAGAGAATCCAATGTAGGCTGTATTATCCATCTAAGCCATTTAATAATCAGCCGTCTAGCGCTGAAAATATTCAAATCCAATATTTATCCTTGATCTATTTGACTTCAGTATTAGAAATATTTGATATTTTTATATCTGGAGGTCTTAGACCCCCAGTTCCCTTATCTGTGCACAAAATGATCATGCCCAGAGATGAAGGTACCAACTAAATGGGCATGAATCAGTTGCTTCATAGGGTCTGTACATCTGGCCATGTTCAGAAATCTATTATGCATAATGTTGACCATCTCTAGTCTAAACAATTTATAGACTTTAGTTGTTTGAGTGCGTTTTTATGTCATTCTTTCTGTAGAACAGCTTTCATTTCTATTTTCTAAAACTGATGTTTAATGCTGAAAACATTGCTTTCCAGATATCTAGTGAAATAGAATTGCAGTCACTTGGTCTGTTTGTAGGGTGTCTCTTTATCTCTCTAAAAGAACAAAAGGGTTCTGTAAAGGATAGACTGGATGGCACTTACCTACTATGTTACTACTATCAGCGCAATTTCTGGTTTTAATTATTATTGAGCACAATGATAGTGAGACTTAAGGAATATTGTGACATTGCTGCAAAGACCATTCTCCATAATTAACTGTTGGTAATAGCCACCTAGGACAGCAGATTGCTTCTAACATTCTTCCAATATAAACACTTTGAGATGCTGAGGGAAAGTGGTAAAAAGATTCATGTGATCATGTGACAAGCTACCAGTTAATTAATCCAGTTGAGATTCCTTACACATCCTTTTTCACGTTGTAAGCACTTTCAGTTACGTTCAGATTTTTTCCCACAGTCTTTCAGATGCGTTGTATTGTCATTAGTGGACATAGTTTCTCTGCTCCTACCAAAGTAGCATTTTGTCTCTAGTGCTCTCCAAATAAAAGATGGAACGCTTACATGTCTTTTTTTACAATACAGATAAGTCTGACAGTTTTACACATGCAATACACTTCAAAGACACAATACATGCTTAGATTCTGCTTCTACATAATACATGCTACAGCAATGACTTTCCAAACAATTTCTTTGAATGCTGATGTACAATGGAATACTTTCATGGCATGAGGTTTACATAGTCTTCTATAATATTCCAAGCTAGGAAAGCCTATTTTGACAGTCTAAAATGAGGTGTAATAGCATTTACTATATGCTTTACAGGGTATGCTGTCTACCTTAAGTAAAATAATAGCATACGGTTTTCAAATGTTAAATTTTCTACAATACATTTTTTTTCAAATAAATTGTATTTAAGTAAAATCCATTACTGAATTATTTTCATGGATCAGGGAATATGAATTATTTTTGTAAGATCAAGGGGTGATTTTGTTATGAGAAAAAGCTCCACCATGAATCATGAACTTCATGCTCCAGGGACTCAGTGGTTAATATGAATTAGTGTTCTTTGGGATTATCACATGCATTCCCTGGAATAACCAACGTCATGTGATAACTATTAGTGCATTTCCAACAAAAGAAGCTTGTTAACGAAAAATGGGTTTTGATGATCTTATAGAAAGCGGATTACTGATAAAGTGCAATGAAGGGGCACTGATTTGCAACTAATCCAGGCATCCAACATACAGAAATTGCTGGTGAACTTAATATATGCCTGGATTTTTATCATCATTTTCACATGACTGTAATTATAATCCATATAATGTGACCAACACCCCCAACTAGAGTTGACACAAATAAAAATAAATTATCTCTAAAAAGTGCACTTTCTGTAAGCACATCATAAAATGAATAAATGAAGATAGTGTCTGCCTTACACCTGGGAGCTATGCCCGTGTCCACGTTCCCTCACCTTTCTCTCCAATGAAACCTGTACTCATAACCTAAAAAATAAAGTGGTGGTTAGGGTCCACTGAAGGAGCCCCTGTGTTGGGAGTTTGTAAGTCTGGATGTAAAGCAGAGTCACAAAACGCTGGTAATTATTTTGCCTGAGGTTTAGGTTTTTCTATTTGCATGGTGTGACCTGAAAAGGTGGTGATCATGAACAGAAACACCCAGGAATCATTCATCTTGAAATAGTGGAGTAAGAGAGCAGGTTAAGGAGCCTACATTTAGTTTAGGGGTTAAGCACAACCCCAGCAAACAACTTTTAATCCTACCTGTGTTGTTATTCATATAAAAATAAAACAGAAGACCACGTATTCATCTGTTTGCTGAACTTTGGAATATGTTTATAATCATCTTATGAATCAAGAGCATCTTGGAATTATTAAAGTGAAAATTCCATATAAAGACCATCTTTTTGCAAACATTCTACGACAAAAGGCACCCATTTAGACTTTAGGGCACATCTAACTACCACATAAATTAAGAGAATCTAAATCCTGTAAACGTAAATTGAGGACAGGCAGTAAGGACAGAGCATTCTGGGAAATGCAATTTAGCTGAATGGACATACTTAATAGAGTTAATTTATCCAGTGCACCTGTAACAGTTTTGCTATATGCAGTAAAAGGCTAACAATGTTATAATGAACAGCTGTTTACCTAAGAGAGAAATATCCTCAAGTGTATGTTCTGCCTCTGAGATTTATAAAGTGCCAATGTAATTATATGTACTTTCGTGGAGATATCCTTATTTCAAATTATTTACCCTTAAAGATACATGGAAAGAACATCCTGTTTTCAATTACAGTTATTAATAGATACTTAGAGGAGAAACATACAGAGAAATAAAACTGAGAATTAAAATGCCATTTATAGCTTTAGTAGTCAATCATTCTAAATAGGCTAATCAACTGCAAGACATCAGCTATTACAGAACAGAGTGTCATCGATTGTAAGATTATGTGTTTTTTCAATGTAGTCTAATAAGCTTTGTTAGTTATGTGAGCTTCACTTTACTTGCTGACTACCTTTAAAAAAGAAAATTAGATTCATTCCTCACGCAGATATTTGTTACAGTTTTTCCACATCACTAGATATATGCAGCTTCACTTTACAGCCATTTCTACAGAGGAAATGTAACTGTCTGCTCATAAATTAACTGAAACCACTGAGTCTGCTGCAAGAAGCCATCATTTTTCTTTATTATACTAAATGTTCCTGCTTCCATCCTGTGAATTTACACACGTAGAAATGGAAAATAGAAAGAGTTAGTTTTCCCCAAAACAAATACAAAACAAGTATTGATTATTTCAGAAGTTTTCTTTTAAACGTAGTTCTTGCGCATCAGTACCTCTCCTCGTTCTCTTCTTTCATCTCGGCTTTGATTTCTTGTGCGTGCGTTTTTTTTTTTTGTTTTGTTATTGAAAACATTTTACTAGATAAAAATGATATTGGATGAAAGCTGTTAATAATTTCCTGATGGCAAAATTCAAGAATCATTACTCAACCTTTACTGTCCAATGTTCATTCTAGTTGAACTCAGCACATATAAGGGATGGGAAAACATGGAGTACGGGGGGCAAGACCTCAGCCAGGGTCAGACGACCTCAGGTGGCCTTCTTCAGCAAAAAGAATTGTACTTCTTATATCTTCTTATAGTCTCTTATAGCAAAGAAGGAACAAAACCTTTCTAAAATATATCATCAAATAGAAAAATGATGATAAATAGTTCATGCTTATGCAGTTTAAGGTGTCAAATTGCATATGGTTGGCAGATCCCTTGAAAATGACTCTCAAGCACAAGAGTTCATTTTGCTATTGGCATAAGGCCAATCAGTTTATTTCATTGTTTTATTTTGAAACCTCTCAAATGGCTAAAGGTGATGACTGTGTTCATAATTCTCATGGCTCTTAAAGATTTGCTTTAGGGTAGTAAAATTCATCTCTTTGTCTTCAGTCTTTCTAATGTCTATGTATTAGAACAGTGTTGGGCAAACTATGGCCTGCATACATCTTTGGTCCAGCTCTTCTGCCAATGTAGGGTGACAGGGCCAGGCTGTGGGGTAGGCTTTCGACTTCCTGTGAGAGAGGAACGCTGTAGCACAAAGGCTAAGTGCTAGATCAGATGGAGCTGGGACAGGGAAGAGGTAGGGACAGGGAGAAGGAGGTAGGTGAGCACCAAGATAGCGCCCCCTCTTTCAGAGGGTAGGCAGTAGGAAAGAGGAGGCAGCACAGTTTGTTATGTTCTATTGCATATACTATACAGCACAGGTGGGCAATTAATTTTTCCATTGGGCCACATGAAATTGGAAAGTATACTAGTCTGGCCCTCTAAAACCACTCCTATTTTTCTTGTACAAAAGGGAAGATTGAGCGGTTAGTACTTTTTTATTTCTGCACATCTATTTTTCTTGTGACCCCATCAGAAAATTAATTACCCACCCCTGTTTTAGAATATATGAACCTATATCATCTTATTGCTGAAGTACACACAGTATATTTACGACACCTGTAACTACTATAGAAAGCCTCTCGTTGCTAAAGAAAACATATTTTCATAATGCGTAGGCATTGCGGCTGTTGTTTTTAAAAGTTTTTATCTGTCTGCCAATGTGGTAAAATAAAATTAAGTGTTTAACTTGATTTGGAGTGCCGAAAGCCCTATTTTTATTTCTGCTACGAAAACCCATTATTGCCATGGAGATGGTCCCACAACTTAGCTACAGTCATATTCATTTCCCCATTGAAAACTTTTGGTGATATCAATATTGCTTTTAAAAAGAAATGGGACCCTCATGGAAAACATTGCAAAGTATTTTTTGATATTGATCTTTTTGCAATATTGTTATTTTTTGTATTCACCCCTATATAAATTGGTTGAATCGGATAGTGCAGCGAACAGAAAATAATGGTAAAATGCAGCAATCCATATAAGAACAGGTCAAACAAGTCAAAATGACCTTTATAAATTTCCCTCGTATACAAATCTTACTTTTTTAGAAATCTAACAGAGCGCAGATTAACTATATAGCTGGTAGAAAACTAAATGAGACATTTTTATTCTTTTATTAAACAATATACAAGAAGGTAAACTCGCACATTTTTATATTTATACTAGTGCAGTTCTCCTGTTTGTAAGACAAATGAATTTGGTCCTCGGTGTAAAAATTTTAGTGTTGTCATTTAAGAAATGATACAAATTTAGACTGTGTATTGTTCCTATAAATGTTTGGATCAGTTAAAAACAAAAATAGGAAATTTCATTTACTACAAAAGTGCAACCTCTTCCAAATCACCCAGGGCGGCAAACATTTATAACTTTCCGTGCACTTTCATATAATGAAATGTTTTAAAGCACTGAGAAAGCAAATAAGGTCCACACAATCTCTTAGCCCTTTAGCAAATATTTTTCGCTGAAGAAGAATTGTTTCTCATTTTGTAGTCAAACCTAATTTCTTAATATTGCTCTGAGTGGACTACAACTAACATATTTCTATGCATCGCAATGCATGGATGTTTAAAGTTTCCCCACAGCTACAAACAGAAACTTACTCAGTTTTTCAAAAGCCAATAATAATGACAGGTTGAAGAGAATTTATTGTATTTT
>WMED01017765.1:0-12904 GCA_019650415.1 Pipa parva | reverse complement strand
TTCTACTTACTTACTATGTAAATGGGCCTACTATTTACTTACTATATAAACAGGCCTTCTACTTACTTACTATATAAATAGGCCTTCTACTTACTTACTATATAAACAGGCCTTCTACTTACTATATAAACAGGCCTTCTACTTACTTACTATATAAACAGGCCTTCTACTTACTTACTATGTAAATGGGCCTACTACTTATTTTCTATGTAAATGGGCCTAATACTTACTATGTAAACGGGCCTAATACTTATTTTCTATGTAAATGGGCCTAATACTTATTTACTATGTAAACAGGCCTACTACTTACTTACTATGTAAACAGGCCTTCTACTTATTTTCAATGTAAATGGGCCTACTACTTATTTTCTATATAAAAGGGCCTACTACTTACTTACTATGTAAACGGGCCTACTTATTATTTTCTATGTAAATGGGCCTAATACTTATTTAGTATGTAAACGAGCCTACTACTTTAGGTTCTCAAAAGCTACCTGGACATAGCACTGCTACATCTAGAGTTTAAAATGCATTTTTACTACATAAATACTTGACTAAATAAAATTAAAAAAAAAAATTCCTGGTGCCCAGTGTTATTATTTTTGCAATTTAAAGCCTGCAAATCCAATAGAAGTCAGATAACTATCACTGCCCACTCGAAGTGGGCTTTTGTTAGGCAGGTTAACTGGAGGATTTACTTTATTTAGTGTTAGTTAATTTACAGTCTGCCTGGTTGCATACTTAGTACAGAGCAGGGAGTTCAGCATTGTTTTAGTGTGCTAGATAATCACAGTCTGTTTGGTTGCAGACTTATAAAGGGGTTATTCACTAAGGTGCGAATTCGAATGTAAAATTCGCAAACAGTGGATTCCCATAGCAAATCCGCTACAATTTCCCCATTGTAAAGTCACGACAATTTTTTAATGTTAAGATTGCGACAATTTTCCCATAATAAAATAACCACTGCGACAATATTCTCATTATAAAGACAAGAGTAGCAGACTATTGCAACTGTCTTTATTTGGCGAATTCGCACCTATGCGCAACAATTCGGACTTTAGTGAATAACCCCCTTAGTGTCAGCTCAGGAAACTGTGTTATCTGTTTCAGCATACTAGTTAACCCTTAAATTGGGGGAAATTTATTAAAGTCGAAATCGGCGGTTTCGATGCTTCGATCAAAAATTTTCCCATCAAGTGAACGGTTTTCAATTTTGATCGATCGCATCGCTGCTTTCGATTTTAATAAATTTCGCCCAAAAGTCTGGTTGCAGACTTAGTACAGCTTAATGAATGTAGCAGTGTACTCTGCATCAATCACTTATTACCATCTGCTGTTTCTCAAGTACAAATGCATTTAAATTAAGGGTGAATTGGTTAAGTTACATGACATTTAAACCTGCCTGCATCGTTATTTTATTTCTATGATTATCGATTTCTGCTTTTCGCTGAGCATAGCAGATATTCTCTTTGTATTAGAGATTGGATACATTTATAACTATAATGATTACATGCTTAGCTAACTTGGTTTTTATTTGATGAATCAACCATTTTAGGTTAACAATATATTTTCTGTAATAAATCTGATTTAGTTAATGTTTTGTTCATTACACCAAGCAATCTTATTACTTACCTTGAGAAAGCCTCTTTAAATCAGAGGCGAAACGTATGTTGGTCATTTCACATACAGGAGTGTTACATTTACTCCATAACTGTATTTATTGCTTATTCTAGTCCTTTCCTATAGTTGCTTTGCCACCTTGGGATTTATCACTGAGTTATCTATTTACCCTTAACTCAGTTTTTTGGGGAGTTTCTCCCATTAAAATGCACTGTTAGCCTGTTAATTGTTCTGTTTCCACATAGATAAGTGGTTTCAGCAAAGTCCTTTTTTAAATTGACGTGTCTGAGTTAACTTTACTTTTTTAGCCATTTTAATGTGTTTAATAAAGAATATTTTCTTTTAATTCTTTACTTGGTCGTGAGTGCGGGTTACAGCTTTTCTTTCTTCTCACCCCCTCCTTTTCTTTGGCTTGTGAAATTATTGTTCACCCAGCACCTGACCATTTACTTTATAAAAAGGGTATTTGGGAGAGTAGCCGTGTGTTTTTCTTGACTCCATATTGTGCACTATCATCTCTGCCCTACTACCACCTTTCTTCTTCTAGACTTATTCGAATAAATAACTCTGAACACACAAGAGATGGGTTGCAATGGCCGCAGCTTTTTATTAAACTATATTATAACAATTAACTTAGCGTAACCGATAATAAACCTAATGCCTGCCCAAACCTTTAACATTTGCAGCATAGCTACTGTCATTCCTTACTTTTTGGAGAGTAGCAAGAGTTAGGAGGGTATTCACACACCCCCAGTTTGGGCCCATGCCCCTGTAATGCACCCTGTGCACCCCTCATCTCATCCCTTGAGATGTTAATATCCGGCAGGCATTTTCCTTACCGCTTTGAGCTGCGACAAAACCACTCCACCTTTCATATTTTGGTCATCCAGCTTTGTTCTTCTTCTTTCATATCTCCATTTCTTCTTCATCAGTACTCCACCTATTATTAAACAGGGAGGGAGGGTGGGGTGTTCTGCCTTCCCTTCACTACGCTTTGTCTTTTCCGCTATCCCTATATATACCTTTCCCCTATTTCCTCCCTATCCTGCTCTGATTGGCTCACCCTGGAGTCAATCACCCTTGCCCCTTAACTTCATTTCCCCAGGGGTCTCTTTTCCCATCCCCGTTTCCCTCAGTATATTCAGTTTTAGTGCTATACAATCCTCTTTGTTTCTGTCCTAAATTTCTTTCTTCTTTTTAGCTCTAAGACTTGCAAACAGTTTATTTTTACTTTACTTTGTCCTCAAACTCTTGAAGGAGAGCAAAGTAGATCAAATCACTGATGAGTAGCAAGCACTGTTTGACTTTCACATGACCTAGAAAAATATTTCCCAGGTAATTTGTAAAAAGCAGAATCCAATTTTAGTGAGGCATGTTTTTCTTTTAATAATTCCTGTTGGAAATAGTTGGCGGGGAGACCAGGGATTTCAAACTTTGCCTGCCTATGGTTTCTTATATCAAAAGTTAAAAATTAAAAATTTAGACCCAGTGATAGTGCTGCAAAAGTCTTAATTAAAAGCAATCAATAATTCACTGGAATTATTTTCATTGCATATTGCTAGTGCTTAATTATTAATTAAGTGCCACTCCAAAATCCATTTGAGGGATTTTAGTAGCATGTGTACTGTAACATACTGTATATGATTGCTTGGTAACATTTTGATGAAACCAATACAATATATTAAAAATCTACACATAAAGACAACTGGATCTTAAATTGCAAAGTCATGAAAGAGATATAGTTGACAAGCGGAATTAACAAAGTACAAACAATGTATATATTATCCATTGCATTTTTTTAAAGACCCTAGCTTTAAGTTAACATTTTCTTTTGGTGTCTGCAGATGCAGGTCAATTCCCTGGAGTTTATGAGACTTGTGCATGCAACAACCCTGCATTCCTACCTCAATAGATGGGGCATGTTTATTAAGAGGCGAAACGGGTCAGAAAATGGCAAATTCTCTACATCTTCACTTTTTTAACCCTTTCACCAATTTGAAAAATATTTTTAATGTTAAAAAATATTTTTTGTTGCACAAGGTTTAGCCACAAATTTTGCCAAAACAACCGCTATTCCATATTGATTTTTGTACATGTATAATTTTATTTCTAAAGCACCACAGATTTACGCAGAGCTGTACAATTCAGCAATACAAATATAAAACAGACATGGAAAAAAATGCATTACACAATACAAGTATAATATCACAAGAATACATCACTTTAAATGCCAGGTTGTGGTTGACACAAGAGGTTGGAGGTCCCTGCCCCATAGAGCTTACAATCTAGGAAGGACATTCCATTACAGACAGAAGATAATAAGTGCTAATAAAAATGTGTTGAAACATTGGTCAATAAATACATATAATAAGCATAAATAACTAAGGAAAAAATAATGTATATACATATAAATAATGCTAGTGCTCCCTAAGGAAGTATTTCAGTTTGCTTTTAAAAGTGGAGAGGGAATGTTCCTGGCGAAGATAAAGGGGAATAGAATTCCACATATATAGGGTAGAAAGAGAGAAGGGTTTGAGACAAGAAAGGGCAGTAATAGTGTGGGCATGCAAAGCTGGTTGCATTGGGAGGAGCACAATTGATGTCAAGGAAATGTAGGGAGGAGCAATGGAGTGAAGTGCTTTAAATGTCAGAAGGAGAACACTGTAAATGACTTGTTTTTTATGGAGATCCAAAGAGCAGAGAGAGATTGGGAGAATGACTGTCCCTTCTGGAGAGAGAGAGAGAGAGGGAGAGAATTCTGGCAGCAGAATTTAGAAAAGACTGTAGCGTGGAGAGGTGGGAAGCTGGAAGACCAGATAGAAGAACATTGCAATAGTCTAAGTGGGATAGGACGAGAGCACGCATAAGGGTGTTAGCAGTGGTGTGAGAGAGAAAGGGGTGGATCTTGGCAATGCTGCGAAGGAAATATCAACAGGTTTTAGCAGTGGTGGAGATGTGTTTAGAGAAGAAAAGAGTAGAGTCAAAGGTTACCCCAAGACAATGTACAGATGTTACAGGGTTGATGGTCAACTAGAATGGAAAAGGTAGGATCAGGTCCAAGTTTGGGTGGAAAGACAATCAATTCCATTTTAGAGAGATTTAATTTGAGCTGGTGCTTTGCCATCTGTAATGAGCGTTGCTCGCATGAGTTCACCACTTGTCACTTTTTAACACTAATAAATGTAAGGTTATGCATATGGGAAGCAGAAATGCATGTCTAGATTATTTTCTAAATGGGAAAATACTGAGCAAAACAAACATGGAAAAGGATTTAGGAATTCTAGTTGACAATAAACTTAACTGTACCAACCAGTGCCAAGCGGCAGCTGCCAAAGCAAATAGAATCATGGGGTGCATCAAAAGGGGTATAGACGCACATGACGAGAACATCATTATACCTCTTTACAAAGCACTGGTCACCAGTGCACAAGAAAGTTGTGGTTAAGCTTGAGAGGGTTCAAAGGTGGGCTACTAAAATAATTAAAGGAATGAACAATATACAGTACCAGGAAAGATTATCAAAACTGGTCTTGTTTAGTCTATTCCTGGACTCCTGTCTGTTCCAGTCCAGTCCTAGCTTTCCCTGTGTTACACCATCCAAGAGGACATTGTCAGGAGACAGCTAGAAATTTTTGTCTGAATTTCAGGTGATAACACAGGAGTGGATAAGTAAATTTGGATATCATTGGCATACAATTGATACTGAAGACCAAATGAATTGATGATCTCACCCAAAAAAGAGTGTACAGTGAGAACAGAAGGGGGCCAAGGACTGAGCCTTGGGGACCCCCACCTGAAGCGGGACAGGAGAAGAGGTGTCATTAGCATGGGAGACAAAAAAAGAACGATCAGAAAGGTAGAAAGCCAGCCAAGATGCAGCTTGATCATTTACACCAAGTGCATGGAGAATTTGAATAAGAAGGGAGTGATCGACATTGTCAAATGCAGGGGATTGGTCCAGGAGAATTAAAAAAGAAAAGTGACCCTTTGGCTTTGGCAACATGGAAATCATTTGCAAGTTTACATAGGGCAGTCTCTGTAGAGTGCCCTGGCCTAAAACCAGACTGCAGAGTGGTCAAGAGGATGGTGGGCATGCAGATAGTTAGTAAGGCGGGTGCAGACAAGATGTTCTAGAGGTTTAGAAGCCAAAGGCAAGAGAGAGAGACAGGACGGTAGTTGTGGACTTTTCAGATTGATTGTAAGGTACAGGTAATTACCATCATCAGAATCATTTTCTTTTTCAGTCTGATTTTAGGGAAATCTGTTGCAGATTTAAATTTGTGGTGAAATAATTGTAATCATCTAGGTCATCTAATGGTAACATTTTAACTTTTCTCTGGACTGCCTTTAGTTCCATAAAGAGCATAAAACTGGACTGTATTTACAAATAGGTTTTTCTAGTATCCCTATAAAGAGGATAGATCGCCTCTCCCTCTTAATAATTCTCCCAAATATCTAACATTAAATACACTATATACTCATGTAACTGACAGTAAAGTGCCTCTTTAAGGGGCTTATTCAAAGTGAGAATTCAACTGTGGAAGCTAATTCTCATTACTATGGGTCGCTATGCTCCGATTCTCTACTCCTTATTCACTAAACAGAGGATTCCCATAGGACGTCATTAGCCATCTCTTGTGTAGTGTGGCATAGACAAACAGACAGTAGGAGCCCACCATTAGCCCCCTCATTCGCCACTTTAATCTGGCAAAGTAAAACTGGCAAATGAGTCACAATACACCTTGTTGAATTTCCTACTGTGACAGACTTCCTGGTTTGATGAAAAAGTGAATTACCTGTGCATGAGCATGTAAAGTAGTGCAAAGTGCTCCGTAAGTCCATGACTGTTGTAAGCTCTCAAAGTTTTCTCAAATTCACCCAATCGCATATTTGCTGAAGTGGGAAATAAATGTGAATTCACACACTTTACACAACTATTCAGCCCTTCAAGAATAAGCCCCTTTTCAGGAGAGATGTATGCCCCTCATTCTAGATTCACAATTTAAATCCTCTCCTTTGCAGTAGGATTGGAAATCATGTAAATCTGACCTTTTTTTGCATTCTACTGGAACAGCAGTAACGAAATTTGTGAAGCGTTCAAACCATTATCTATGCTTCAAAACAGCAATTTGAAAACATGACATTATTCATGCATGTGCACTTAATGCAGCATTTTGTAAAGAAATTTTAGGACAGACAATTCTTCTTATATTACACTGAGGACCTTTTTCAATCATTCCATTTGACTTAGGTGTATGAGCAAAAGCATTTATTTCATGTGTTTGATGTGCAATTAGAGTGCACAGTAAACATTTTGGGGGTTATTGGTCCGAATTGTTGTGTAAAGATGTGAATTCGCCAGCTAAAGACAGTCGCAATAGATTGATACTGTCACATTTGCATCTTGATAATGAGAATATTGTCGCAGACATGCCTTCACTACGGAAGTATTGATGCAGTCGCAACTTTAACATTGTTGCAACTGCCATTTTACAATAGAAAAATTGCCGCGGTTGCAGATTTGCCATGGGAATCTGCTGTCTGAGAATTTGACAGTCAAATTCTTACTTTAGTCAATAACCCCCTTAGATGCATACAGAAACTGATTTAATGTAAACATATGGTGCTGCACATGTCTTTGTTTAATTATTGTTTGTCAATTATTGCATTTACATTTTTACAAATAAAACTTTTTAGGCGCATCTTGCATAGATTTTCATCAACGGACCACATTTCAAATGTAATGGGATTTAAATACTATGAATGATCACAATATTATTGACAGATGCTTGTAAATTACATTTATGTGGCTTCTGAAATTTCTACAGGGACATGTGCACCTACCCTTGGGTTAGTTAACCAGTAATAGGCTGTTAAGAATGTCTTCTGTGAAGAGATGCAGTAACTTTGCCATAAAAGTCATTGAGGAGTCATAAAGGGAAACTGCTAGAAAGTGTAAAGAGGCAAATCTTCTCCCCACATGATTAGGAACATTTCAAGAAGGTCCAGTCTGGAAATATTGTTTGCTGACCAACTTGAATGGAAATAGAAATCAAGAAGTACGATGGTAACATGTTGGTTATGGGACTGTATGGGAGGTCATATGATACAGGGGAAAGCTAAGACTTAAATGTATAAATGAGTGCTTGATGTGTTGTGGTTCCTATTCTAGTGAAATAATAGTCACATGCAATAACTCATGTCACCCAGTAGTCCTAAACACACAGGCCCCAGTACCACCAACAGGTCCAGTCAAAGTAAGCAGGCCCTGGTGTGATTTCATAGAAAAAAATCTTGGATAATAAAGGCACCAAGTGGGGTGTCTCCTACTATATTAGCAGAGGAATTCATGTACATTCACCTTAAGAGTTGGCAATGTACCTATTGTTTTTTGCCTTTGGGGTTCTTGTAACATTATGTTTCATTCTGCTGTAGATAGTTGGTACTTGTCAGTGGAAAAGGTGTCCAGGTCTGGTCTTTCCCTTGGTTTCTTGGATTGGGATACCTGTCTATGGTCCTCAGGGGTTTCACTTAATTCCTCTCATACAGAGTTTTCTATTTTCATTCACACATCCCTTTTAACAACTGGTAAAAAGAATATTATTATTTTCTGTGTATTTTAAATTAAAAAAAAAAAGAAAATCAAAACACTTGGTAAAAAAAAAAATCAGAACCACACAGCAAAAACACAACAGCTGAATCTAAAGCAAGAAGAAAACATGGGACCCAGCACATCCATTGAAGTCTGTGTAAAAATATGTATGTTCAGATCACAAAGTCCAGTGACATGCAAAGGGCTTCTTATAGCCTAAACCAGGGGCGGCCAATTATTTTTCTCATGGTGCCACATGAAAAGTTTGGGCGGTTTTAGAGGGCTGGAGTGGTGTTCCTAGCTTGCTGCGCCTATGGTGGTTGGCCACATCCTCCCATTTACTCATGCTCGGGCGGGTCAGTTGGAGATGGTTTGAGGGCCGGATGTGGCTTGGGTGCCATACAATGCCCAGGTCTGGCCTAAACTATACTTTTCATAGAAATGTCACCTGCAATGACTCTGGGCAACAATAGTTCCACATCATATTCTTTTGTTCATTCAATGTAGGTTTGTACCAATGTGTGGTGTGTGAGAATCATCTGTTACTAAGCAAAGGATTCATAAGCAGAGAACTCCTGGGGCGAAATTTATTAAACGCAGTATTTACCGCACGCTCAGTATTTACCATCGCCCGATGGTAAATCTGCATGATTTACCATCGCCCGATGGTAAAATCCACTCGATTTACCATCGCGCGATGGTAAACCCGATCGATTTACCACCGCGCGATCAGAAAACCGATCGATTTACCATCGCGCGATCGTAAATGCGATCGATTTACCATCGCGCGATCGTAAATGTGATCGATTTACTATCGCGTGATCGCAATTCCGATTTACTATCGTGCGATCGGAATTTACTATCGGGCGAACGCTTCGCTGTTAATAAATTTCGCCCCTGGAGTTCAAGCCAGGTACATGAAGCATTCCTCCAGCTTCATGCAGCTTGTAGTGTCAAAATAGGCTCGGAGCCTGTAAGCTTTTAAACTTGCATACAGCCCAATTTGTGAATAATCAGAGCCAGCTGTGCCTTTGGTACAGCTGCTGTTCAGTGATAAACGAACCTCTCTGCTTCTTAATTTGAATACTTTTTTGATTGTCAAAGTACATTATGCAAAATTACAAAAGAGAAAGAAACAGCGTATGGGATTTTGTTTGTATCACTGTAGCCAACTCATTACTTTGATGTGAATTTCACATACGAGGATGCTGTGATGATTTATTAATAGATGTACTGGATTTATTTACAGACAGCAGTAGCCCTCAGAAATAAGAAAGGAAAAAGTTGCAAAAAGAAAATCATGTTTTATAGAACCAATTTCTTTAAAATATCTGGCAGCAAAGGTTACAAACATCATACAGTATATACACACATGCACATACAAATAAGACTGAAAAAACTGCACTAACCAATTGAGGAGACTGAAGAGAGGTGTAAATCACCATAAATTCAAAAATAACCCTATTGTGAAGAAAGTGCTTGCTTCTTTATCTTGTTTTTAGAAAGGTGTGAGATCAGACAGTGCATCTCAGATTGACCAATGAGCTTGTGAGCATGGGAACTGGATCACTGAGCAATGGAAGAAGGTGATCTGGTTCATGTTTTTGTATCATGTGGATGCCCAGGTGCGGCATTTATTTGAATATTACTTTGCCATGTACATCCTGTCTGAAAATTGTTGCAGACCAAGGCCACTTGTTCATGGCTATGGAATTTCTTGCTAATGGCTAGTGGCAGGATGTCCATGATGTGAAGTTGGGGGACATGATGAACCTGAGGAATGGAGGGTTCCCCCCCCTTAAAAAAAACATCATGGGTGCTCCCTCAGAAAAAAAATCATGCATTCCAAAAACATTGTACATTTGTGTGACTGAGATTGCACACATCCTATTTCTGCTTTACAGAGCTTGAACATCCTATTTTCTCTATTAATATTGACTCTAGTAGAGGTGGCCAGTGATTGCTAAGGATGACCTTTTTTTTTATTAGTCATGATGAACAAAATGGCTTGGCAACAAAAGTTTTTAAAACAACGGGAATAAAATCTATAATGGCTTTATTCAGTATTTTTTTTAATTATTCAATCTTCTGTATTTGTGACTGGGATGATGCTTAGTTGCAATTATGAAGTTCTGAATTAAAACAATTTGCTATATATACAGTATATATATATATATATATATATATATATATATATATATATATATATATATATATATATATATATATATATATATATATATATCGATATATATAGATATATAGATATACTGTATATATACATAAACACTGCTGTAACAACAGTCCCAGGTTAAAAACTGTGATATATATGAGCATGTTGCCCAGCAGAAAGCATACAGACACCTGGAGAAGTAAAATGCATGAATGGGCAGCCCTAGGAGACTCTGCTGTCTGGAACATTGGGACAACAACTATTCTAGCAGTGGGAAGGGCTGCAATGCCAGTTGGCAGTGGTAAGGGATTCTATAATTGGAAGGATGAGCAGAATAATTTGCTGCCAAGAATATCCTGCTTTCAGTATTTTACATGTGGTGGACTGGGTAGAGAAATCACAGTTAGATACTGGGGTTTATCCAAATGTCATGGTCCATGTTAGGATTAATAACAAAATACATGCAAGGTGGTATTCTCAGGAATACTTCCTGTGGCATGATCTATACTTAAAAGAAGGAGCTCCTGAAACTAAATTTATGTCTCAAATCTTATTGTAGCTGGGAAGGGTTTGGGTTCATATAGCACACGGATTCCTTTTCATTGAAATACAACTTTTGCACCAAATATGGATTCCAACTGAATAGAAAGGGGTCTGCTATGCGAGGGGAGAGTTGCAGAAACATGACAGGGGAAAGTAAATACTAAAATAAAAAGTATAGGCCCCCTCAAATAATAGAAGAAGTAGGAGTTCAGCTTTTTACATCGATTGGAAAAGCCTTATACAGTGGTACAGTGGTGGTAACGGGGTTTTAATGCCCTGAAAGACTAGATAATTATCACTGCTGCAGGAAAGTTTTATGAGGCAGTTTACTGAAGCCCTAAGAAGAAAAAAGGCAATCACGGAACCTATTAATTTCTAACAATGAACAGTTTATTACACAAATATTTATAAGGAAAGACTTTTTGTCAACAGTGATCTTAACATGATTGCTTTCTATTTAAAGAAGAACTAAAGTTGAAGCACGGCGTATAGAAATGGATTTCAACATCATCGCACTTATTGTGGGGAGCGTTCTCATTGGCCCCGCAATGAACGTGATGACATTGAAACCCATTTAGACCGCTGATTTGATAATGGGTGAAGCTTCACGCTGGTTCCTGTTTCAGGTGAGGCGCTGTGAGCTCTGCCTCGGTGAAGACAAATTACAGTCCAGATGAAGCTGTGACTTCAATGGTGGAACTTAGTATAAGGTAAGTTTTTCTTATCTCTTTTTTTAACGTTAGTTCTCATTTAAACTACGAACAGGAAAGCAAGATGGTAGTGTCAAAACAATACAATTTAAATCAGTAATAGTAGCATGGTGATCCAATTTGATCACTAATGTTCAGGAAGGAATTTTTTCCATGTTAAAGCAAAATTTGACCAGTCTTTCAATGTAAACTTCCTCTCACCCAACAAAGGTAAACTAGGGGTTTTTACTTTATTTTAATAGGCTGGACTTGAAGTCCCTATGTTTTTTTTTAATATTACTAATTATACAACCATAATGTGCCCTGCCACACAGGAACCATTGACAAGTAATAGTTTCTGAAACTAACCAGAAAAAATTACACAAATATGTATGGTGGCGCTAAACAAAAAAACACTGTGGATTGAAAAATGTAAAAATCAAAAGCAAAAGTCCAATGAATTAAAGTCCAAAAAAAAAACTTTTGAGAAGTCCAAAGATTTTTGGATGAAAGCCCAAAAAAAAAATGTCAGTAAAGAGTGTTGATTGCAGCTTTTCAAATTGAGTGCCTCAAACTTCAAAATGTGTGAAAAAAAACAGAAACTAGAAGGAAAGCGCAAAGAGATGGCACTAAGTGCCTTATCAAAAGATTTAAATCAGTTGGTGTGAAAATTCCCAAAAATACATTCCCAATAATTGGTGAAGGGATGGGGTGTGCAGAGGATATATTGTACAAATCAACACCAATAGTGTTATTCAGCAAATCTGCTCACCAGATAACAATGGAATTCAGACTCATCAAACTGCACCAGATACAATGATAGCAGACAGCCAATCCAAGGTGAACAATATAACCCACACAACTGGATATTCAGAGATGACAAGGAACTTCCTTAACGATTAGACACCTTTCACAGCATGTATGCCCAAAGACAAATTGAAGAAACCTCCATGGTGTAATTCAATCTTTTATTCCAAATGAAAATGGATAAAAAAAGGGGTGTACTCACAAAGCAAACTTGCATAAAGACAGCTTGTGGATAAACCAGTCCTTTACAGGTAAACAGCAAGGAGCATAAATCCAGTGATCTGTGATCCTCTTAAAATGGAGTCAGCAAGGAAAAAACTAAAATGGATACTCTGATACTCTCAACGCGTTTCGCCATTTAAAGCTTCATCAGGAGAGTAATTAATCATGCATGAGGATTAAGAGGATCACAAATCACTAGATTTATGCTCCTTGCTGTTTACCTGTAAAGGACTGGTTTATCCACAAGCTGTCTTTATG
>WMED01017764.1:0-12904 GCA_019650415.1 Pipa parva | reverse complement strand
AAGTGAGGCGAACACTACGCGCCTCACTTCGGAGCTTCCTGAATAACCCCCCATGTCTTTAAGGTCATGTTAAGTAGTCACCATTATTACTTTTGAATGAATAGTTGCCTTAAACCTAACCGGAGCTCCGCTATCAACCTCCCCCAATTTGCCACTCTGATGATACAGTACATTTGCCGTACCACTTATTGCCTAAAAAGTTCGGGTGAGGGAGGCTATATTGGCAGATACAGAAAAAGATGCCATTTCTCGAAAAATAAAATTTGCTGTTATATAAATATTTGAAATCTACAGGTACCAACTTTTAATGTATTAAATTGTGATCAGTGATGGTGACAATATTGAAATACTTTGATTCCAGAGAAGGTTTCTGAATTTATCAGTTGCATACTAGAGTCACTTGGGACCGGTATAAAAGATGGGATTTGATTTCTTATGTGGATTACAAAATAAAATACCATTTTTTGTAAGTGCTAAATGAATAACTTTTTTTTTTTTGTTATATAGTTATAATACATCTCAAAGTGGTAATTTAATACTTTATTAAGACTTCTGAGTCCTGAGATGATTTTAAGTTAATTTCGGAATACCCCAAATCTAAAACAGAATGGTGACCGCCACTGATCTGTTTGGTGAAACTGTAACTTGCGCCAGGCAATAAGCAATTTGTTACGGTATTAGCAGATTATATTTGAGTGATACATCCTAAAGGCCTTCCAAAACAACCCAGTATCATATTCATAGTTATAGATGCACCTTGCCCTGGTGCCATAAGCACACAACAGCCAAACCAGAAATTTTAAATCACACCAGCTGTAGAAAACTGCTTGAAGCTAATGGTTGTTATGGGTTACAACCATAATGCACGTTTGCCTATGTAAACTTTTTTTTAATCATGTTATCTTGCGTTTGTACAAAGAAAAAACTAGAATTTTGCTTTGGCATTCTCTCAAATGGACGTTTATCCCAACTGCTGTGTGGGAGACTTCATATACAGTAACACAGAAGAAAATAAGTTTCTTCTAAGAAATTACAATTTTGTGACTTCAATCGTATTTTGCTTACGGCTGGTCATTTAAAGATTCGTTCTGAGGAACATGCAAGCTCGTCACTCTCACATAAGACAATTGCATTCCTTTGAAAATCACCCCAGAGGAAATGAGAGAGTATAAAAAAGGTTACTGTCCACCTTGCACACAGATGATTTTCTTGAAGTGTTTTGTTTCAGGCTTTCTGATTGAATTTCAGAAATTGAAGTCAACGGAACTATGGAATTAAGTAAAATTACTCTAGGGTTCAAGACGTCAAAACAATACTACAAATAAACTGGAATTAGCAAGAACTATATAGATCTCGGTGTGCTATATTTTTATTGCCTTTGTTATCTTTAGTGTAGGTGAAAGAAAAGATGGCTACTGGTTTTTATTTTTGTTGCCTGATTTTAACATTTCTGACTTGCAGATATTTTTCTCTATACAGATATTTTTGACAAAGAAAATTAAAGCTAATTCAGTACAGTGTTTAAACTGAGACAAGCTGTTCATTGACCTGATCTCAACGACTCAGCATCAAGTAAGATAAGAAATGATTCACAGATAACTGCCTTCCTATAGAATATTTTTTGGCAGAACTCCTAAACTCTCATCTGTACAGTTCAGAAATAATGTTTTTGCATTAGTATCAATCACTGAATTTATTGTAATTTCAGAAACAAAAAAAAGCTTACATACATTTGTTTTTCTATGGTTTTCATCATATTCAACAGTAGCGTACAAGACAGAGTTCATAAATTTTATTAAAGTTTGTTTTGTTTCATAAAATGATCCTTATACATCTGGGTTAAACTGATTGTTAGCCTCGAAATGCTGAAATGTATTAAAATCGTTAAAATTACCAAAATCGCAATATCGAATGATTTCAACCAATATCGATATTACCTTTATCAAGATATCGCAATTTTGTCGATATCGAATTTTCCAGCGATGATATGGAATTCTGCCACTGAAATCAATGATTCGTTTGAATTTTGATACTGAAATATCGATATTACCGATTAGAGATGGCTGAATTTTTCAAAAATTCGATTTGGCTGATTCGGCAAATTTTTGGAAAAGTTCAATTCGGTCCGAATAAATTCGTGCCGAAGCAACTTAAAAAAAAAGCCATTTATAGCCAAATAGGCATAAATGGAGGCAATGGGGATGGCCTACTAGATAAACCCCATCTAGTAGGTGTCCCTGGGACCCCCAAACCACCCCTGATCCCCCCCAGGAACATTCAAAAATAAATCAAACACTACCAACTAATTCTAATAATCTAATTAGAATTAAACTTTCTAACCACAATGTAAAAAAAACTATCCAACTTACCCTAACAAGTTGATTAGAAACAAATTTACAATCTATAAAGAAAAATAATCAATCTAACATGCGCTTAGAAAGTTTAATTCTAATAAGATTATTAGAATTAGTTGGTAGTGTTTGATTTATTTTTGAATGTTCCTGGGGGGATCAGGGGTGGTTTGGGGGTCCCAGGGATATTGTGGATTTTGTGATTGTTTAGTTTAGGTATTTAAAAAAATGTTTTATTGAGTTTTAAATTTATTTTTTTTTACAGGTTTTGTAATGGGCCAGCACCCCACTAGTTAGGGGGTGCTGGTCCACTTCAGTCCCTCACCCCATGGTTAGGTAGGGTCATAAGTAGGTTAGGGCCCGCATCCCTATATAGCGCTGATGGGGTTGGGGATCATGGGAGGAGGTCAGCGTTTGACTCCCTGAAGGTAGGGATCCCCCCCATCGTGATTGGTTGAAGTGGGGGAGATAGGGGGTCTCAGGGACCCCTACTATTAATGTATTTAGGTGCAGGCAGGCTGCTCTGATGGAGCCGGTCTGCACTTAGAGATCCCCCACCTGCATAGCGCTGGGGTAGGGTGGGGGGGTGCAGAGGTCCCAGGGTCCCCTTACTTTAATTTAATATTGCAGCCCAGGGCTGCAGGGAGTTAATAGGGCTGGTGGGGATAGCAGGCAGAACGGTTATCAAAGAACCGATCTGCACTTAGCGATCTCACTCCCTGCATAGTGCTGGGATAGGGTGGGGGTGCCAGGGTCCCAGGGACCCCTGCTAGATGTATTTTATTTATTTAAAACTAATTCTATTGTAGTAGCGCTATGGAAATAATTGACTTTTAAATCCTAGCCGCTCTCTGCAGCGATTAGGGTTTAAAAGCCGGTTTTTATTTGAATGTTCCTGGGGGGAGATCAGGGGTGGTTTGGGGGTCCCAGGGACCCCCAAAAAAAAACTTTGGTTCACCAAATCACCCTAAAGCTTGGATTGGGTCCGAATTGAAGTTTTAGTGAAATTTGGAATGAATTCCACTTCGGACGAATCGCTTCGGCCATCTCTATTACCGATATCGCGATATCAATAAACTTACAACATCGCGATATAGGTAAAAATAGTTTGGTATCGTGATTATCGATTTAAAATCGGAAATTACAAATATCACGATATCAAACGGGTTTTGCCAATATCACGATATCGATACTACCGATGTAGCGATATCGAATTTCGGCCACACCATTGATTTCAATGGCAGTATGGCTGAAATATCGCTATCGCGATATCGGTAATTTCCGATTTTAATAAATTTTGCCCTATTTAAAGTTAATTTGCAACAACTCATTCTGTAACAGCAAAGAATACCTTCCAATGTTATGTATTCTCCAGACTGATAATTTAATAGATTTTAAATTAAAATAGATTCCATATCACTTCTAGCATTTATGTTCCTTGTTTTAATAAATAAAGTCTATGGTGATCTCTGGATTTGCAAATGGTTTAGTTAGCTCTTTGCTTTGTAATTGCAGATAGTCTTCCATGTCAGTTGGAAATTACATTGGCATTCTCATTTTAATGGGGAAATAATTTTGGCATTCTTTATTGTAATGTGAAACTTATGCTGAAATTATGCTCTGCAATGAGAGCTAAATCTATTAGAATTATCATTATTGTTTTGAGCCATTAACTGACTCAATGGTAGAAAACAGAGGGTGGTTATTAACAGTACATATTCAACATTACAAGTGGGTTTCCACAATCAGTATTGGATCCATTTCTCATATATATACTTCTAATACACTATATGCACAAGAAATGCATGGAACTTGACATTAGAACTATCCAATTATAACTTAAAAACTTCTCACACTTTACTGTTTAAAAACATTGCCTTGGAACTCTTCAGTGTCTAATAATAGAAAACACTGGGCAAAACAGGCATGAATTCAGAAATTTTACTTGACAATAAACTGAGGGAGTAATTCATCAAGCAGCGAAGTGAGCTACGATCTGTTCGGCTCACTTCGCTAATAGTAGTATGCTCATGCTGATGTCCTGTACGCGGACATCAGCATGCGCATTAAAGGGATTCCCGTCTCGGCGAGAACAAAAGATTGCCTCGCTGAGGTGGGAATCCCTTTAATGCACATGCTGGATCATAGTTTACTTCGCTGCTTGATGAATTACCCCCTAATCTTTTGCATTCCTTTAATTCTGGACATTGATAATTAGCTCAGCATTAACTGTTACGTCATTGAAGATTTGGAGGACAACTCCTTCTAATAATTGGGTGAAATTTATTAAACTTTAGGTCTTTCCGAGTTTACCGAGAGAAATCTCGCAGTGTTCTCATGAGATTTCTTTCAAGATTTCGAGATAGAGTTTTTTTATCTCAATTTTTAAAATTTTCGATGGAAAGGTAGCCATGCTATTAATGTTAAAGTATGTCTACCTTTCCACTGAAAAAAATGTGAAAACCCAAGATCGAAAAGCTCAGTCTCGAAATCTCAAAAAATCTCTTGAGTTTTCTCTTGGTAAACTCGGAAAGGAACCAGAGCGCTCTTTCAGAGTTTAATAAATTTCACCCGGGATAAATTTATCTTGAATATCTCTTTATAATACCTTTCAGATAGCAATTTTCTAAGATAAATTGAATTGGTCTTCATTTTTAATTTTAGTAGTTTATGAAATATTTATCTTTTTGGTTGAAATTTTATTGTTTACATTTAAATCGTCCTTTCTGGTTAGGCAATCGAGCAACTGACCACTGAGTTTAAGTATTGGCTAATAGAAAGAGTGTACAGAGACTAAACAGAAAGATTAACAATAATGAATTATACTTGAAAAAGTAAGTCTGTGATAAGCTGACTTTGAGAAAAGAAATCTAAAGTCAATAAGTATAAAGAAACACAAAATAAATTTAAGAAGCGAGGACAAAACAAACTGTAAGAATACCATACCCTTAAAATACTGCAAATTAATTGAAAGGTAAATAACTCCTTTAAGAGCTCTATAATAAGTAGAGCCTAGGTCCCTAAATGTGTACTGCTAGCAAGTTTAAAGAAATAGAACCATATGTGTCATCCAACACTATAAATAACTGAGTTGACTGCTAGTCTCTATTATGATCATCATCTTTTAAATATCCTTTGAAATGCTATAAACTCATTCTTTCTTTGCCTTCTTACAGATAACAATCAGCACATCTCTTCCCCAGAATCCACTAATACAAATTGGATAGAGGCTTACTTATCAAATTAGGCTTGAGGTTTAATATTTTAAAACATTGGCAAGATGTAAGAAGATCTCTCTTATCTATGTCCTTGGATTTATATCACTCACTCTGTAACAATGGTGGATAATAATCTTTTTTCCTACTGCTATGAATTAATAAAGGCAAAAAAAAAAACAAAAACACAACTTGCAGTTTCATTTTACCAGCAAAATGATTTATAAAGAAACAAGGATCTTGCAGTCTACTAGAAAGAATAAATAATATTCATCTAAGATCACTGGTACAAACGTATTAACTTTTTGTGAATCTAAACTTGTCCCATATTCTCCATTTCTTTAAAACTAAAATTCATTGAAAAACTGCAGTTTGTAAAAATTGTAGAAGTAAATGTATTGTCACTTACAACCTGTTAAATGTTTATTGTTTTGTTACAATGTTATAAATATAAGAAACCCTCAGCAGTACGGTTGGTTAGTTTGACCCTTGATGACATCAGTAACTCCTCTGCACCAATGGGAGCAGAAATCACCAGTTAGCACCCAAAAGTTGACAACCCAAACCCTATCCTACTTTTAACTAGAAAGGCCTTCCTGTGGGCAATATTTCCCCTTTAAACTAGTGAATGCTGTTAATCTTGAATAGGACGCTCAGTAGTGTAGTGGCTAAAAGGGGAGAAGGTATGTTTCTGGATGATTTAATAGGCATATTATTGAAATGGTAAAAGTTGTAAAATACTGCTATTGTTTACATTTTTGTTCATTCACAATGCAAACACAACATGTAGTTTTTCATTGTGCATAAAAATAAGGGGCTTATTCATGAAAGTCCGTACAATTGCTTAAAAGACCAAACTGACCTCTATTAGCCACTTCCTGATCTTTGCTTGTTCACCAAACTCTGTGAGTTGGCAAATTTAGACACATGGGTCACAGATTTTTGTAGTTCTATGCATCACTTTCCATGCATCTGCATAGTTAATCTGCCTATTCATCAATCATCTGAAGTCTGTCGAAGTAGCAAACTCAGCAAGATGTACTGTTCTGAATTTGCCAAATTGACTTTGCCAGATCAAAGTGGTGAATAAGATGGTTGATATCAGGGCTCCTGTTTGTCGTAAGGCAACTAACTGGTCTTTCAAAAGTGATAATAAAAATGTGACTAAGTGAAAACATGAACTAGGAATATACTGACATATAAGGAGATGTATTACTCACCGATTACAGTTCGTGGGATATTGTTAGGATGACATCACCACACTTGACTGGTGGAATTTGCATCACTACACATCGTACTGCTGTCCGATTAACTACTACTTTCTAGAAACTGCATCTGACACTGTTCACTGCTTCACTATGGGAATCTGATATTTACTGAATAAGGAGAAATGAATTTGTGACCGTCGGAGCATAGAGACCCGAAATGATGCAAATTCACTTCGACAGGCAAAATCAGAGTTTAACAAATAAGCCCCCTTAGATCTTTTTTGCACATCCCATTCCTATATAAGTAACGTTGCTAAGAATGTGAATACAGATTAGATCTATTTTAAATTTGGTTTGGTAGCCATGGAATTGACTAGTGACTCAAATGGGGGAATTGATATTAAATAGGTCAAAAATATCAATATTGCCAAGATTGATATTTATTAAGCCCCTTAAGACCTTTTTTTCCCAAGGAAAATTGTTCGCTTGGTTGAGGGTGTCAAAAACCCAATATTTCCTATGGAGATGGTTTAGAACATTTTCCTGTTGAAGATCAGAGATATCAGGAGCCCCACTGAAAGTAATGTAAAGTGTGCCGGTATTAATAGATATTTGGCGTTACATAAATTGAGAGAAAAGGAAAATGTGGTGTAAAGAATAAAACAGCGATAACGCAGCAAAATGAAAACTGAAGTCAGCTGTGTGAAACACTGATGCAGCACCATTCGCGTCAATCCCTATCAACTTAAATTTACTTTTCTTTTTTGCATTTTTAAAATATGCATAAAATAGTAGAGTACCGTGACAAAATATGTTGTTTTGTTCAACAGAAACAGCTGTTTGTACTTTTTAAATATGTATATCAACTATTAACTTGTTAACTCTATAAGCATGTACATTTATTCTGTTCAGAGGGTAAATTCTATACAGGTTAACTATTAAGACACTTGAGTTCGGGTGAAATTTATTAAAATCGATAATCGCGATATCAATAGGTTTTTACCGATATCGCTGATATCGATATCGAAATTCGGATGGACCATTGATTTTAATGGTCCGTCTGAATTTCAATATCGATAAAAAACGTTCGATATCTCAATTTCGATAATTTTAACGATTTTAATCCATTTTCACCCTTGAAATACAAAATCATAACTTTAGTTCCTCTTTGTAAATATGGTTTATCTTCATTCTGATTAGCAGTTAGGCCCTCAAACACCCAACCACTTAATCTGAATTTATAAAAATAAATTGAAATGTCTGCTAGTTACTTCGACTTAACCAACACTATTTATAAACCTACATGTATGTAAATCTCCTAACTACTCTTGGGCAGAACCCTAAAAGGGTTTTTTCCCCATGTATTAATAGAATAGCAAAGAGATATATCAATATTAAAGCTATTATAGTGCTATTTTGCAATGGTTCTTCATGACCCACTAAAGGTAAATTACCCTCAGCACAACTATCTTGGTTGTGGACTCCCTGCATACTAATGCATGGAGTGGTGGTACTAAAGTTACTAAGGTGTGCCACACAAATGGTTGCTTTAACATAGAAACAAAAGAACATCCTTTATTTGGATAAACAGAAAAGGACAATAATACTATACGGTTAGCCTCTCCAGTAGAGTATCTCACATTACTTTCAACCCCACTGTGCAATACCAGCCCTTTTGACACATAATGTAGCACACTGTAAATTAGAATCCTGCCCATTAAGAAGTACTTGCCACAAACATGCTAGTGTTATTCCCTGGTACTGAAAAGACCTTCTGCTCTATGTACACTTAACTCTTTTAAATTAACAATAGAGAGGGTTCATGACTCGCTGCAATTAAAGCCATCAAGATGATGGAGGACTTCTAGTATGTGGCTCATGTGTCCCCACTGCACTCTGGATGGCACTAGTGCCACCTTGATAGTGGAATGCCTCCTAGTTTTCCTAAGAGATCTCTTTGAACAGTCAAAATACAGGTGAAAACAAAGTGGTAGGATACTGTATGTGAGACAACCTACCAAAGGTAGTTCCAAGGGAACTACTGGTATCCCAAACTCCCACCATCACCTATAAGCTATGAATTTGGATTTAACAAGTCATATATTAATTACACTTGTGCTTTAGTTAATGTTGATTAATCAGTTAACTACGTGACTGAAATCCTTTAGTAAATCAGGCTCTAGCTATAAAGATTTTTTCCTCTTTCCTATCGGCCTGGGAGTGTGTAGTAAGATATCCCCCTTCTGGGACTTTTAATTCTTTGCCTCTTTATAAAGTTCTGAAGTTAAAGCATTAATGAGAACTATATGAAAATGCTGTTGTAGCTCAAAGGAATTATCATTTTGGGCTTACTCCCATAGGATGTCTCTGCTGACTGATTATTCATTTCTATATATATATATATATATATATATATATATACACAAAACAGAAGGGCCTCACAAGTAGAAGGTTAGGTGAGACATTTAACATATCAATCTACCTGTATAAACTGGGATTGGAATTAGTTTTGTAGCAAAAGTGGCTTTTTATGGCCATTGCCTTTTATAAGTGATATGTTGATTTGATAGATCTCTGAGTTGTGTGAAATTTATCATGAAGGCACCAGTGCAGGAGGTAGGAGAAGGAGGATACATCCACAGTGGACTTGACACTGGCACGCTCCAAGGCGCGGAGTCTATGGGTACTCTGGTCTTCTTCACCTTTAAACCTCCACAAGGAGGTAATGGGATTGGCCGCTGGAGTACCCCAGGTCATGACCCCTAAAGCATGTCATCCATTGGTGCATAAACAGGCGGGCAGGTGGTAGACAAACGTGGTCAAAAACAGGCAATAGGTCAGTACAGGCGGCAAACCAGCTAAGTCAGGAAATCAGGCAAGGATCAAAACACGACAGGACAAACAGGAAACCACACCCAGGCACAGAGAACTGAGAACCTATAAACAGGTGCTGAATGCCAGAACTAGTGGGTTTAAATAGGCCTGGAACGTGAGTGTGCACACAACGCAATACCGCGACCGCATCTGACACCAATATGAGGGTATTTACGCGAAGAAGACATGCGCCGCACCCGACCAGAAGCCAGTGCAGCAGACATGTGCCACAAACTCCAATGCTGAACCTCCAAAGACAACGAGGAGTGAGAGGTATTCCTGACAAAATGTTTATTATATTCTGGACTGATTGTACAATGGGTAAGTGAACTATTGAAATAACACAAAAATGGTTTACTCCGTATTAGTCCCGTTGAATAGTAAGAAAGATGAGTACTGTAGTATAATATGATATTTCATATGGACTAACAGTAAATAGGAAAAGACAATCTTCTGAGAGATAATCCCTCTTCTTTAGGTCAAAGCAAGTAACTTACTTTTGACTATAGCGACTACTGAAATAAGCCACTCTGATTGAAAACACTGCAAAGATCAGATACAACAATGGACAACAAAATTAATTTCCTTTCTAGAGTTGAAGTGCTTTTTGGGGTACCAAGAAAAAGTTAGTAGTGTACTGCTTTGAGTGTTGTTATTCTCCTTTGTTATATTGGTGTTACGATGGCTAAAATTGATTACATGGTTTAAGGGCTATGCTATTGCTGAGGTGGTCTTGTTCTAGGATTAAGCTGTGTGTCTGCTACATATACTAAATGACATGGCCGTAATAAAACATTTATATATTCACTACCATGGAATATATGCAGCCATATTGCTAATTTAAATAGCAAAATATTCAATGGGTAAGGCTCGAGTTATGGTCTTGAGGGCTTGGTGAAACAGTTTGAGAAACTCTGTGTTACAAATATCAAGAGAGTTAAAGCTGGGATAGTTAAGCAGCCTGAGGCTCCCCCATAAATCCTCTTGTAGAGATAGATACAGTTGGGGATATTAATGCCTCCCCATACACAAGCACCAACCTTTAATCATTCACTGCCTTTGTTATAATTAATTTGTGGGACTTCTTATTGATGTATGGAGACATATTTTTAGTCTATTAGAACAACTTAAGTTAATTGTATGCATGTATGTACAATTTTATTTATAAAGCGCCACAAACATAAGCAGTGCTGTTCAGTTCAGAGTAAAAATAAAATACAGACATGGGAAATTGCATTAAACAATACAGTATAAAATCACAAGGATACATCACTTAAAGTGCTCTGTTGAGGTTGACACAAGAGGTTGGAGGTCCTTGCCTTGTAGAGCTTACAATCTAAATTAAATTTGTTTTTTTTATTGAAACACTCTACACTGGATACCTTGATGGCAGAATGCATGCACCTAGTACTAAAACTATTGCACTGAAAAAGAAAACCTCAGATGCGATAAGGAAAACCTAGTATACATGGGACTTAAGAGTAAAGAACCAAAAGATAAACCCTACTTATAAAAAAAAAAGGATATATTTCCCCTATAAACATGGTTCAGATTTTTTTTCATAACAGCTACTCTAGAATAATTTGCTCTACAAGGGAGCTTAATTGTTTTAGCTGATTGCACCACCCACTAAGTAGTCTCATCTAGCGGCACATAGCATCAAAACGAACCCATCTTCTTATCAAAAAATAAAGACATCATTCTGCTTGGAACAAAGACACTATCCACAGTACAGATCTGACTTGGCCCAAATTTGTTTGCATAAACCAAAAGGCAATCATCTACAATTAAACATCATTCAATGGACCTTTAATCGCAGATTATAAAAATCAAATAAGAATCAAGTCAAGTGCTCCTCTCTGTGAAATGATGAATACATGTATGATTTACATTTTACTTTCCGGAATCAGTGGTTGTCAATGCAATCTTCTCAGTTATATTCCTGTATGACAATACTCCATCCCCATTATATATTCCTTTAAAGATAAATTCAATTCCTTTTTTTCCCATATACTCTTAGAAAATGGCCCTAATCTAAAAGCATGATTTCTGCAGACAAGGGGGATATTTTAAAATCCCATCACAGGGAATTCATCCACAGTGACAAGCAAAAGGACATTTTCCGGCTGACAAAATCCTTCTGTCAATCATGATCTGTTTTTTTTCCCCATTTTATTCCGGTTCTGTTTTGCTATAGAAAATACCATTAACCAGTCTCATTTCATTAGTCCCTGATTAAACTAAAAGGTTTTTAAACCATCATTCCCCCCCCCCCCCATCCCTTTTCAGTAAAGTTCTTTTAGTTTAGAAAAATAAAATTCTTTAAATGTTGTAATTCTGTATACTGTTAAAATGCAGGCTTTGTAAAGATCTGATCTATTTAAATAAATTGGTGTTGCTAGCAGGTCTTAGACGCATAAATAATTTTCACAAGCTATTAATGTTGGAATCCCATGATAATTTTATGATATATTGGTTCCGTAAATCCTATTTCTAAATCATTTAATCTGTATTGTTTCAGCGGCAGGTGCATTTGGAATCAGGGTTCACTTAATGAAGAAAGATGTATGACTTCTCATGAAGAATAATGTCGGTTGTTTAAATGTTTGATAAATTGCAAACACAACTGGGAATCTTCTGGTGCATTGCAGCACACCATACAGGATTTAGTCTCAGGTTTATGAAATATTGTTTCCTTAGACAATCTCTCTCAGCCCTGCTCTACGTGACCCCTAACAGTTGATGTTTTCAGGATATCTCTGTCTGAGCAGAGAGCATGGGTGATATGTCATTTAGATTAATTTACCTGCTCAGACAGGGATATCTTATCACGCTTTTCTGTTAAGAGAATGCATACTATGTAGAGAAACAATAGCTTAGAATACACTGTACATCAACAGGCTATTTCTGCTTTTGTCAGCTGAGTGATTCATAAGAGATTGTTCACCTACAGAAAATCTTGGGCCCGGTTCAGACTAGCGCATTTATGCGCTGCAGAGTTTCCTATTGTACTTACCCGACGCAGTGTAAATAGTCCCTCTGTGATCGCCGGCTCTATCTATATGGCTGCATTCTTCGTGTTGAGTACATACGTTAAGGAAATACATGACATGTTCTGGCGCACGCTCACATACTGCACTAGTGTGGCTGGAGCAAAGTAAATACCACAGGGATTCGCGGCACGCATTTTTTTTAAGCACAGTGTATATACGCCGCATATGTAAACGATAGTCTGATCCGCTGAATGCACATAGCA
>WMED01017763.1:0-12905 GCA_019650415.1 Pipa parva | reverse complement strand
CTCACAATGTGCCACTAACTGTATATAAGTGAATATTACATCCCTTTCTATGTCTCCTTAGTTCAAGTTTAGTTGTAGACAAATTTAGTCGTCATTGCCACATTGGAACTCCATTAATTTGCCACTCTGATATTGCGAAGTGAAACAAGTGAATTCTGAGCAATACGCCTTGCCAAATTTGTGACTGTCTCTGCCGCTTGCTGAATATGCAAATACCAGTGCGCGTGCAAGGAAAATGATGCAAAAAGCTCCATAAAATCGCAACTGTCGTAGTCACCTGAAGCAGACACGTATTCCCCACATCACAATTTGCTCAATAAGCGAACATGGGGAAGAAGCAATCAAATGTGAATTCATAGCTATACAAGACTATTCAGCCTTTAGTTAATAAGGCCCAGTCCCCTCCCAGCTCATCATGGCCTCCCCTCATTGTCCTAAAAACAACACTTGCAAAGAGAGTTTGGAAAACGGCCAAATCAATTTTAAATGTGAATTTCCCTTCTGCATTTGTTTCTGGCATCCAAGAACAACCAAATCTTGGCAGCTGGCTTGGGACCATGCATTTACTTATAGGTTTTGTCATGAAAGTCACAATGCCTATAACTTTGCATAAAACTGAATTGCCACTAGTGGGCACTGATTCGCTTGAATCTGGGGGAAAAAAACATTTCATTTTACCTTACTGGGGCAGCTCACATATTGAATTACAAAAATTAGCAAAGCTGTCTGTGCCCAAGTCCATGTATTATTGAGAAATTACTGATAAAGCTAATGTAAAGTATACATAAAGTGTCTTAGGGACTACAGAGAGGCGCTATCAGCTATGTCATTTTTGGCTCTGTGACAGATTAAAAATAACAAGATATTGTTGTTCAACTTCAACGACTACTTGGCAACAGTCCTCACTTGTGCGTATTCACACCACTTTTCTTGGCAGGGTATCCACATGTCTGAAATTATTTCCAGATTGTTGTTCAATAAAACACACATTTCTTGTGCTAAAACAAAGCCCACGGCTTCCCTCCAGGGAGCCAACCCCATATGATATGTGTATGAGCTGTAGCGGATCTTAGACTGCCATCTCCAGTCAGACTGCATTCTGGTTACGGAGCTCAGTAGTACGCAGCCGGGTTGCCAACTGTAAGATTTCCTTTTCATTGAAAAATTTGTCACTAAAAGACCGTGAGGAAATGTATCGAATGGCGTTTAATGTCTAAAAAGTAGTTTTGCCTCCGTTTATTAGCAATTTATTCTTTGCTTCCACCCATTTTTTTTGCCCCAGTGTCCGTTTCATCAGTTTTGTGAAAATAAGCGACCGGGCGCAACTGGAAACATTAGAAATGCTTTTAAGATCTATTTTAAGAAATAACAACCTGAACTCGGGCATTACACAGGAAGCAATGTAAAAAAAAAAACCGTTAGCAATGACTGTTTGTGTCCTTTGCTAACATTTTGTCAGACAAACCAATCATTAGCGTAAAAAAATGCACACAAACGATAATTGCTAACATTTGTACACAAAACAAGCCATTAAATAAAGGACGCAAAATAAGAGTTGCCAACAATTTTTTTTTTTTTGCAAAAGTCGAACTAATTCATAAGAAGTACAGCAGTAGTATTTTTAAAGTGGCGGCGGGGGTTAGGAATTATTAGTAAAGTATAAATATTCAGCATACATTTACATAACTGGGGGGGAAGGGTCACATTTTTAATTATCTTAATTTAATTTCTATAGCACTCAGTGGGCAGTGACGTCACTAGGCCCTTATAAAGGGGTTGCGCAAGCCGATGAAATCTACTGCCATTTAATGGCAACCATAAAGGCCTGGTATAAACAGTAGTCAGCCTTATCTTTAGCTAAGGAAATTACTGTGCCGATTTATAAATGTCGGGGAGAAATCTTCCTTCAGCTCCCAACAGCTTCAACAATTTTCTCTGTAACACAGAGCTTTAAGCATGTATAGGCTAGTAAAAATATTAAGGATATTTCACTCTCCTACTCTGGATGTGAGATATAACTCTAGCTAGGGCGAAATTTATTAAACTCGGAAAAGCTCGTTTTCACTTTTCCCAGTTTAATAATCGGGAGAACACCCTGAAGTTTCTCGCGGTAAGTATCACAAAATTTGCTTCGATCGATACTTGCCCTGAGAAACTGTTTTCTATTGAATATATCCATGGAAAGGTACCTATACAGTATGGCTACCCTTTCCATGGATAAATTCAATAGAAAAAAGTTTCTCACGGTATCGATCGAAGCAAATCTCGCGATACTTAGCGCGAGAAACTTCAGGGTGTTCTCGCGATTAAACTAAAAAAAGCCGAAACAGGCTTTTCCGAGTATAATAAATTTTGGCCACTTAGGTCTATTCAGAGAATGTATTAGGGTATAATGTAATGTACTAATCATGCAGTAGGGGCTACATCTAGTGGGTCGTATTAATTATTGCATTGAAAATATTTTCTGGAGGTATTATGAAACAAATCTAAAATTACTGGAAGGGTCCAGATGTAATAAAATTTACTGTTTTTAGAGGGGAAAGGGCTCTTGGGTCTCCACTATGGGGATGAAAGGACCAACTAGACAGGCTAAGATAGGAAGCAATTGTAATAACTAGCTTCAAAAGTGACAGCTTGCCCTAGCTAGATGGGTAGCATTCACCCCAATAAAGAGAGAAATGGGTATAGTATACCCATTGACCCTGATGATTTTGTGACACTTAGAGCAGGGCTTCAGTTGTACAGACAGGGCCTCAGTGTTGCACTCTCCCAGATTACTGGTTGATGGATTTTCTCTTTGGACTGGGTAGCACTGAGGCAGAGAATCCCCCCGTATACTGGCTGCTGGATTTCCCTTAGAACTCCCATGAGTGAGAATGCATGCAAATGCCTGAAAGCGTTTCTTACATGTGCCTTATTATGAATAATGTCTGCATTCTTTATACAGTGGTTCCAGTGAGGAAATAAAGTGCACCTGTTCCCAACAAGCAACCAACCTGTGTGCACAACTGAGACCCAGTTAACTGCCATAGATTATATTATTACTGCCTGGGAAGCAGGGAGGGTTAGGGTGGTCATTTAGCAACTCAATCACTAATTACAGAATCGGATTCTTTATGGGAGAGTCAGAGCAAAGGGGCAGATGTGATTCAGGGCACATAGTTAACAAGCAATATTCAAACTACTCCTGAATCTGATTCATTTAGATAGATCAGGGACGAGAAAGGAACTATGATACCATGGTAGAAAGCAAAAGTACCAGCCACAGCAAATATGATTTAAACATCATTATAATATGATTTAAAGGATTATCATCATTGTCAGAACCTTCTATTTTTAATAATCCTATCAAAGCTGGCACATCTATTAACATTATACTATTCATTTGCAATCAAAGACATTATTCGTTGTGTTTATAATTTTAATGTACCACCATTTTCTTCCCTTTGCTGCACTAATGAAAACAATGGTTTTGTTATAGCACTGTTTCCTGATTCAGGCTATGGGCAATGTTCCCTCTAAGCTGTGCGCGTGTGCGCGCGCACATGACCCGTCAAAACAGCGCACACAGATTAAAATGGTGCGCACAAAAAATTTGTATTTAAAAATTTAAAATTGTATTTAAATATATATGTATTGCACAATTATTTACTTAGGCTTATAATTTTGCACATACGAAATTTCTTGCGCACACAGCCTTTACAAGATTAGAGGGAACATTGGCTATGTATTTTTGTTGAAAAGCTGGCCTACTGTATATCTCAGCCATAAAGTGAGATGGACTGTAATCTCAGCCATAAAGTGAGATGAACTGTTGTCTCAGCCATAAAGTGAGATGAACTGTTGTCTCAGCCATAAAGTGAGATGAACTGTTGTCTCAACCATAAAGTGAGATGAACGGTTGTCTCAACCATCAAGTGAGATGGACTGTATCTCAGCCATCAAGTGAGATGGACTGAATCTCAGCCATCAAGTGAGATGGACTGAATCTCAGCCATCAAGTGAGATGGACTGAATCTCAGCCATAAAGTGAGATGAACTGTATCTCAGCCACAAAGTGAGATAGACTGTATCTCAGCCATAAAGTGAGATAGACTGTATCTTTACCAACACTGAAGTTAAACAATGAATGACAATTAAGTTAATTTCATGAATGATAAGGTTTTCTGTGTTTTTCATTTTTACTGAAAGCAGCCATGTTGTTACACAGACGTTAGCCAGCCCCAATGTTTCATATGGTGTTTCAGATAATACATATCTAATGTGTCTTAAAGCCCTATTATTAAAGCTATATAGCTTACTTTCTCTGTATACACAATTTACAATTTTTGGAGGCACAGATTGAAAGTATAGTCACTATAAATTAATTTGAGGCATTTTTGTTTTTGGTGTTACTTTTCTTTAAATAAAATAACAGAAGGCACCTTACCCAATCTAAGCAGTGATCCAGTATCTTTCATAGCTTTCTCAACTAGACTGAAATGTCTGTAAAGTGGGTAACACAAAACACGTCGGCCAAATGACACCACAACATCCTTAACGCATGAAAAATTCTAAGGGAAAAAAAAAGAACAAAGAGTTATATTATAGGAATCAGGGAGAGAGGGACATGTTAAAATATCACTTAAAGGAACAGTCCGACAGAGAATAAAAAAAAAAAATTACTGTATTTATGCTAATTACCACTTTTTATTAAATACAATTTATTAGCAATTTAAAAAAAAACACGTAAAATTCTTACCTGTAAAGAAGTGCTATACAGTATTTCCGCATTGCAAACTCATCTTCACACACTGTGGGCAACTCTATGGCGTCCGAATCAGGCGATCCCTCTCAGGAACGCATCTCTCTCCAGCCACATTCCTAGTGATCAATGCGCACTTCTTGGACGATGTGAACGCTCTCCCATGTGACTTCTAGGAAATGCTGATGCGGGGCATCACAAGGAGTACGGCTGGATTGGAAGGAGCTCCTGAGAGGGATCTCTTGATTCGGACGCCATAGAGTCGCCGGCAGTGTCTGAAGATGGGGTACCATATTTTTTTTTATTTTCGTCCAGCCCGTGCTTACCTAAATCAGCCCTCCAAGAGGGGCAAAGGACTCTCTCTGCAGCTAACTGAGCTCTAAGTTTAAACCAGTGATGGCCAACCTTTTGAGTGCCGCGTGTCAGTATTCTGACGCAGTCGCAGGAATATTGTCGCGGGTTTATAACCGGAAATTGTTACAGTTTTACAATGGGGGAAAGCATGGCGGTCTTGCTATGGGAAAAATAGTCGCAGCTTTGTTATTTGGAAAACTTGTCACAGTCGCAGATTTACAAGGAGAAATTTGTCGCGCATTTGCTAAAGGGGAAATTGTCACGGATTTACTATGGAGAGAATAGTCGCGATTGCAGATTTGCAATGGGACTACATGAAAGTGCGACACAAATGCCGACTATGAGGCGTGTCAGCAAAAACGTCTCGGCATGTCAAAGGTTAGCCATCACTAGTTTAAACACTGGGTAAAAGGAACTGTTAGTGAAAGAAGTTAGTCGTGTATTCGCCACATTGCACAGTTTGCTCAACAAGCGAACATGAGAAAGTGGTGAAGAGATGTGAATACAGAGCTATACGCCACTATTTGGACTTTAGTCAACAAGGTCCAAAATGTATAAAAGTGAAAGTGACTTTGCACAAACTAGATGGATATAAGGATTAAAAAGCACAGGGGTATACAGGATCTTAACCCACAATGCACCATGTTTTTTTTCAAAGCATGCTATGTGGATGCAACAGCACTTTTCCCTCCAGGGCAGTTTCTGTTTAGAAAAATAAATAAATATAAAGCAACATGTGGTACTTATGGAATACATGTGCACATAACTTGATCTTTAAAAATGATTTATGACATTGTTAGGTAGAAAGGAAACTCCGGAGTGGGGGAATAGATACATAATGCATGTTTCTCCAGCAGGGATGGTGCATGCTGGGTTATGCTGGAAGGCTAAGCCAAAGGCGGTAGAGAGGATAGCAGAGACTTTAAAGCAGCCAATTGCTTAATTCTCTGGGACATATTCTGTTTATGAATTATGTTGTCTTGATTAGATATCAACATTTACCACAGATTAAAAATTAAATCAGTGCTGCACCGAAGGCTCAGAGCTGTTTCTCGTTACATGAATATTTTACTGCCTGCGATGCAGTCATTTTTATATGGTTGCGCTCAGCAAAAAGAAAGCTTGCACTGGGTGCCGCACAATTAACCCCTCCGTGAGTCCTCTATTAACCTCAGGGCACACTCGTCTAAACCCCGGGCCCACTCCTACGCCACCTAGCAAGGCCTGCTAATCAATTTAGAATTAATTCCAATGCAGACCAGACCCCTGGGCTTCTGTGTATACTCCGAGCTACGAACAGCAACCTGTCTTTTTATCTTAACGTAAATATTACCCGTAGCACTTTATAAGCTACCCTGTGTAGGCTTGTCTCTGAAGGAAAACAGATAATACGATACAAAGACTGCATTGATGCATTTTTATGCCCACCATATCCAGGGCTAAATATAGACTTATAGAGGTGAAAATTCATCAAGGGGTAGCAAGTCACAAGATAAATGCCAAACAGCCTGAAAGTAGGAAAATTAACCCAGGGGCTTAACCTGCAGCTGTCAGAGCTGTTTGTTTTAATACTGAAATGAAAACTGCCACTGCAGAGATTTAGGACCACCCCCTTTCAGCTAAAAGTGCCAAGTGCACTGTCTCTATGGCACAGCCCCCAATCTGCACATGTGCAATAGGTAGGTCAGGGATCTAAGGGGGGCAGACATAATCTCCCTATTAACTGAGCTTCCCTAGTCTTCCATTTCATACTGGAACACAGGACCTCGGAAGGCTAGAGGTAGGTAGGTAGGTAGGTAGGTTTGCTTACTTGGGGCAGGGTTTCAGCATTTATCATGCCAGCCAGCCTGCATGTCTATCTCCCCTTTAATACAAATTATGGGGAATAACTCTATATATAAATGTACAATAAAAAAAAAAGTAAGTTTACATGGGGCCAATGCAGCACAATCATTACAAAGGTATGGCCAGAATTTCATGTAGAATATGGTACCTTACATCTTAATGAGCAAGTTACAGTACACACAGAGTTCATTTGTGTTATCAGTCTGCTTGACCGTGGGCCCTATAACATATGCCTTCCCTAAGGGAGGTGGTAAGGTTCCTGTGGAGTGGTCTTTGGGAGAAAGATATTTAGCAGATGTAAGTCTCCCTGATGGTCATCAAAGGATTGTATCACCTGGATAATAGGGAAGAGAAAGGTGTGCACATCAGCTGGTCTACAATGGATAGTATTAGTGCTAATAACTGCATTGAAATAACACCCTGGCAGAACTAGCATAGCTGGGAACTTTGAAAGACCTATATGATATAAGTTCCCTACTGGGTTCAGCGCTATTCGCATCATATTGGGGGCAGGACTGTAGTAATGCCTTGGGTAAATGGGGCAGTATTTGAGGAAAGGGGATAGGCTGAGGGCAGGGATGGGGCAGAGCTAGTCCCTGCAGACCCTGACCTGAAGAAATTGAGGGTTTTCCTGGAGAATTGGTATTTGCTTTGCAAGTTTCCAGGTCTGAGTACTAGGAGTATGCCTTTAGCTAAGCCTGACAAGACTACTGTACACAAGGTTGGATTTTCCTATAGGAGGCTCAGTCAGAAAGATGCTTCACTCCCAGTCATGGACATAGACAGGTGGAATCAAGCGAAATCATTGTAATTAAAAAGTATTTTTGTAATAGTCGAATATTGAGTTCTGAGAAGTTATTTCACTTTGCATGAAATTATAAGCCACACAGCACTTTAGTTCACTGTATAATTGAGTCTGTGTTTATTTTTATAAAGGGGTGTGGTCAGTTAGTGGGTGTGGCCTAAAGCGCCAAATATTATGTGCCTATAAGCTCCTGAGATGTAAATCTGACACTGACTATACACCATCCTAGGCTTTATAACACGACAAGTTGTACAGATGAATTTGTAGGACAATAGGTGGAAGTGGCTCCTGGGACATCTGAGCTTTGTAATAAAATGTGATTAAAGGCCATTTTAACCTGTTAGTAGTAGTCTGGCTAAGCTCCCATGACACCACTGGGCACAGGCTCTGCACCAGAGCTATACTGAAATGAAATCTGTCCGTTAAACATAAAAAAATTAAATTATAGAGGGGCAGAGAGCACTGTGCATAAAGCCCTGGGTTTCCTGACCTAGCAATACCCCTGCATGCCACATGGAAATGATTTACTATTTTAACCCAAAGCAGCAACAGCTATTTGGCGGCCTTGGGAATGCATGATGTGAACGGAAAACCAGAAAAAGAAAATTGCCATTTGGATTAGAATGGCAGTGATTTGTATGCAGTAAATATGTCACCTTGGAAGTTACATTTATTTTGTTTCTCTTTGCTGGTTGGAACCATCTTTAATAAATCAGACTTTCTGGGATGCCTAATGAATACGTATCACCTAAGTTTCATAGAAAAAACAGTGGACAGAGCGGAGTCATTTTTTCTTCTCAGTAAATGATGTGTGAACTCATTGCAATTTCATTGCCACTTCTTTAACTTTTTCTTATTCACCAAAGGTCATTACTTTCTGTGACAAGTGGAATTCATGCTCATGTGACATCATCATGCGTCCAAAGTGTGAATTTGCACAAGTCTTACTGGTGTGAATTCAGGTATTCATCATGTGTCAAAGTGTGAAATAGCACAAGTCTTACTGGTGTGAATTCAGGTATTCATCATGTGATAAAGTGTGAATTTGCACAAGTCTTACTGGTGTGAATTCAGGTATTCATCATGTGATAAAGTGTGAATTTGCACAAGTCTTACTGGCTTGAATTCAGGGATTCATTATGCGTCAAAGTGTGAATTAGCACAAGTCTTACTGGCGTGAATTTGGGGATTTGACTTTGCAAGATGGGCAATTGGGGGATTTATGGCAGGGTCCCTGCTACTAATCTGCCAACATTTCTCTTAATAATGAGGGAAATATGGCAACAATGTGCCAGTTTCAACTAGGCATTGTCTACCATTAAAATGACTACACATCACTTTGTGGCTCTTCTCTACTTGCTATGAATATACAGTATAGTAAATAGGCAGAATTGTTTACAAAACACAGATGGTAAATTGTCATGAATTGTGGCAAATTCACACTTTGTTAAATGTGCCCCTTGTACTATAGTGCGGCTCATAAATACTACCAGTCCTTAGACTCAGGCTAGCGTTTTGTTACATTTTTACCGCATAACTGTAAACCATGACCAACTCTGCAGGCACCTCTATAGTGAATTGTAGCACTCTGTGAACTGTGACAAGGTTTGCCCAAATGTGTGTCACAATTGTCAGCCCCTGGACTACAATGCTTCACATTAGTTGCAGTCGCCGTTGTGTTTTTGTTGCTTTTAAGCCACATGCAGTAAAAATGACACAAACTTCTATGCATTGGCTGAAATGCAGACTGTCCTGTATTTCATAACTGGAATCTAAAAAAAAAAACATCTTTATTGTTTTCTTTCTAAAACGTGGATTTAGCACCTTAATTGTCCACTCACAAAATGAAGGCGGTAATTCCCCAGTCTCTTGCTCTTTTGACCGCATTTTCCCACAGGGTTTTGGTGCGCTGCCTGGTGTATGCGGGCATGTCAGTAAAGGCTTGTGAATTCCTTCCCGCTGCTTTAACATTGCTCTATTATTATTATTATTAACTGACTACAGCCCGTGAGACGCTTAAGCCAGCTTCTTTTATTTCCTCCTGCACACACTGAATGTTAACCCCTCTGCAAATGGCCTTTCAGATCCTAATAACAGCATTTCCCATCTCTCTTCTGCTTTAACAGACATTGCTCTAAGGTAAAAAAATGCTTATTTACAGTAGGAACATAATGGAAGCTTATGGGATATGTGGGACAGTGCACCAGAAAAGATGACTAAACAGAAAAGAGAGGTCCTTATAACAAAAAAGCATGCACACTACATCATTAGACTAAATAGTGCTCAGTCTTTAATCAATATGCAAAAAAGTGCCATGCAAAAAGATTGTGTTAAAAACAATTGAAAAAGAGCTAAATGCTCCCTAGAACAACAACACAAGCCACCATAATATCAGATGTAACTCCATGTACACAATAATACATAATAAATAATTCAATTACACATGCACCTGCTAGAAATGCACAAAATACCTGCAAAGGAACTCCGGGTCGGAGGGATAATTTGATCCATGCAATATACAACCAAGGAGAAACAAAGTACAAGCCCTGAGTTATGGTGGAGGGGGCTGAAAACGGACGCGTTTCGCTCTAACAAAGCAGGAGCTTCTTCCTGCGTTTAGTCATCGCTACATGTCCCTGGTCCTTTAGCGCAGCACCTCCCCCATATTTATTCTTCATTTTCTGAGAGTTATTGTTTTTTTTTCTGCTCCATTTTGTTTATTGTGTAGCGTGCACACTCCATTTATGTTTATACTCCAGAAAAGATGGTGTTCATCCATGGGGAGCGTAACTAGAATCGCTCCCCCACCAGCAGCACTTGACCCCAGGGGGACTCCAATCAAGCGGAGGAGCACTACTGCATAATTACCTACCGGCTCTCCTGCCGCAGTCGGGCCCGCTTTGCCCCACCCATTGCTGGCCCTGGCAGCATCTCATTCAGATTGGATATATAAAATAAACAGTTAAAGGAGCACTGCTGCAACTATGAAAATCTTTAGTGAATTACAAGAGTTTACAGTAGTTTCCTTCGGTTCAAGGAAAACAGTATTTTGTCTACATGGAACTACTGTTCTCCTGTTAGCCACTTTAGCTATCTTTGATTAGGTATAAAATCCAGATTAGATCAGTGATCCTCTATATGAAAGGCGGACTTTTTTCTAAACTTTGCTGATCTCCTCCAGTGTCTTGCTCAGTGCTGCCCCCTAGGATTCCTGTCCACCTTCCAGCAAAGCGCTTAGTTATCACAAAATACTAAGCAGCACAAACAAAAATAGTTTTACACGGCCCATTTAGTGTGCGCAGTTTAAAATCAATACATCACACATCCGCATTTTCTAAGCACACTAAATGGGCCAGGTGAAATAAAATTTTACTTGTACTCATGACTATTTTGTAATTATATTTCTGTTGTTTACACTGCACAATATGTGGGGCCACTGACATAACAGCTGGAGAAAGTAAAAAAAAACTGCAGAGAAACATCAAAGTGTGTACAAATTAAAGTGGCTGGATAAGTTATTTTAGAAGGATGTATTGAAGGATCAGTTCAGTAACCAATGGTTGCAGAGAAAGGAGAGGATCGCTCAATCCACCAAACCAGTATAAAGAACAGCGGGTGCCAAGGAGCAAGAGGTCCAATGTACCAAACAATAAACGAACAAAGACTCCGGCACTCCGAAATAAATAAAATCATCCAAAATTTATTGTAACAAAGTTAAAATCCAAGCGTCATGGTGGTAAGATAAAAGATGAAAGCACCCTCTGGTTAACTGCCATCTAATTGCCTCTGTTAAATTATTTTTTGCAATGTGTATTATTAACTTAGCTTCAGCGGTTTGAATTTGCAGATACTTTTAGAGAAGCCCCTCTTCTCTCACCCACTTCAGGGGATGCATTTGGAATCTCATGCCATTGACTTGATCCACAGGCTTGAGAATTCTGAAAAAAATCTAATCAGTAAAAAGCATGTGTGCAGCAGCTCTGTAAATGTACACACCTGCAGAATTCTGATTGATTACTCAGCACCAGCTATGTGAGGTTATACACCTGCAGAATTCTGATTGGTTACTCAGCAGCAGATCTGTTGAGTTATACACCTGCAGAATTCTGATCGTTTACTCAGCAGCAGATCTGTCAAGTTATACACCTGCAGAATTCTGATTGATTACTCAGCACCAGCTATGTGAGGTTATACACCTGCAGAATTCTGATTGGTTACTCAGCAGCAGATCTGTTGAGTTATACACCTGCAGAATTCTGATCATTTACTCAGCAGCATATCTGTTGAGTTATACACCTGTAGAATTCTGATCATTTACTCAGCAGCAGATCTGTCAAGTTATACACCTGCAGAATTCTGATTGGTTACTCAGCAGCAGATCTGTCGGGTTATACACCTGCAGAATTCTGATTGGTTACTCAGCAGCAGATCTATCGGGTTATAAACCTGCAGGACTCTGATTGGTTACTCAACAGCATATCTGTCAGGTTATACACCTGCAGAATTCTGATTGGTTACTCAGCAGCAGATCTGTCGGGTTATACACCTGCAGAATTCTGATTGGTTACTCAGCAGCAGATCTATCGGGTTATAAACCTGCAGGACTCTGACTGGTTACTCAGAATTCTTAAGTCTTTCATTCAATTATTTGACTTAAGATTCCAAACTGAACTGCTGGAGAGAAAGTGCATGTGAAAGGAAAGGGTTTTAAATAAGAGAGTGGCAGTAAATTATAAAAAGAATGGAAATCAGTAAAAAAAAAATAAAATAATTTATTTAACAGTGATGAGCAGTCAGGCAAACAACTGTTGGTGACTAAACTGATCATTTAAATTGGGTAATTGTGTGTCTTAGGTTGACAGTTTTATTTTCAATCCAAAGGAAACATTACAATGAATATTAAAATCTCTATTCTATAAACAGTAGCATCAGGTTTGTGCATTGTGTTTTAGAGAGTACTAGTCTCTACGTGTCTTATTGTGTTACTAGTCTCTACGTGTCTTATTGTGTTACTAGTCTCTACGTGTCTTATTGTGTTTCTAGTCTCTACGTGAGAAATGTTCTTTCCACGTCCCTAAGGTAACTTTTCTTGGATACGTAATCTCTGCCTCTGGTTTGGAGATGGACCCCTCTAAGGTCGCTGCAATAAAAGATTGG
>WMED01017762.1:1920-12905 GCA_019650415.1 Pipa parva | reverse complement strand
TTATTTACGATTTACACAACGTGCCAACTTTTCTGATTTTGGGGTTTGTATATATAATATGTGTGTATATTAAATTGCTATGTACAGTTAGCTACAAAGTAATTGTAGTATTGGTTTATTTCTCTTCAGTGCAACCTTAGCGACAGCAGTTTCCAGTAATTATTTATTTGTATAGTTAATATGTTAACTAAATTACAGGAACAGCTGTGGTGGATAGCTGCCTATTAAGTATGTTTCAAACCTGATATCCTTCAGTTCCACTCCCCTCATAATAAGCACACAAAAAAGAAAGAAAAAACAGGGTAGTCCAGTCAGACAGCACATTTGAAAAGTTAATTGAAGTTTGGGTTTTAAAACAGTCTCAAAAGAACAGTACTGTCACACTAAATACTATCATAAACCTTTTCTCACTTGTTTTATTGTCTCATAAGAATGTACATAGAGATTATGACTAACCTTTAAATAAATGCTTAAGTTATAAGACTGGCTTTGTGAAGTACTGCTACTCTAACAGAGATAATAGGAAACCTCTTACCTGCAGCACTGGTGTTAGGCAATGTGTCCATTGGTGGGAATGGTTTTCAGTCCTGCCAATGGATACATCCTGGTAAACTGATTTCATCTTTCAGTGTTGGAGTTATGTTTTACTAGACTGGGAAATGCAGTGTTGGTGTTTTTTTTTTTTTTTTTTCAGTAAGCATTTTCTTTCTTCTCTGTTTATCCAAATTCACAAGGCTGTGCTTCATCATGCATTGTCTACAACCTTACAGTGGCTGTTACCAAGATAGGATCTCATCACAAAGCAACACCACTGAGCTTTCCCATTGTTTTTACAGTCCTAAAAGGTGTCTTGCACTCTCCCTTTCATCCAGTAGCTGGATTGTTCTTGCTCTTTTATCCCCCTAAATCCAAAGTTTTCATTCTCACCTCCTGCACCTGAATTGATCACTCTTTCTTTCATCCCTATTACCAAGTTCTCTCTCACTCATCTTTGTGTACCCTGATCATGTTCTCCCTCTCACCCACCTGCAACAGGATCTGACTAATCTTCCTATACTTGGATTCTCCCTGTCCCTCTTTCTCTCATCTTGCTGTAGCTAGATTGTTCTCTCTTCCTTTCCTGCACCTGGGTCACACACTCTTTCTTATCTTTCTTTTACATCTGTATGTTACTATATGAGAAAATACAGTATGTTCTGGAGTCATCCATAATAAAATATAGACAACTTTTAAAATGATCTGACAGAAAATTTTTGTTGTTTGTTCAGGACTAAAGCTTGGCAAAAAAATAAGAGAAGGTAAAACTAAAGAAGTTTATGAATTACCAGAGAACCCTGGATGTGTGCTAATCCATTTCAAGGATGAGACACATGCAGAATATACAGCCTGGAAGGATCATGTGAAGGAGAAAGGCACAATTTCTAACAAAACTAGCAACTGTGTATTCAGTCTGCTGATGGAAGCTGGTAAGAATTTTATAGATTGTGCCTAAGGAAGACACTGATGGTTGTCTGCCATAATATTTGTTAAATTTCTAATTTAGAGGTTAACATTTAAAGTTGAGCCATAGATAATGATTCAGTAAGTTGTGGTGGATGTTAGAAGACTATTACAAATTTTCTTGCCAGACGACCAGGGAACATCCTATCTAGGTTTTGCTCTCTATATGCCTAGAAAAAGCAGAACTAAACTTTATTTTATCTAGAGTTGATTCTTAAGGGGGGGGATACTTACCAATCAGGGTTTTTCTCTCCAGCGTTGGCTTCTGCTGTCAATATCAAACCAATATCTTCTGCCCTGCAAAGCTCTGTGATCCTTTTCCTTTCCTGTTCTAACTCACTGAGGTGAGCATTCTCAAACAGTTTTACATCAAAGCTCTGCTTCTGAGCATGCTCACCTCAGTGCAGCATCAGACTGGGGGTACCTGATCCCACCGGGAGGCCCCAACCCTGTATGATGTCACATGACAAGCCAGAGAAGGAGTCTCATCCATATCGGGCTGTTCTGCTAGATGGTCCCCCTCAGGAATTTTGTCGGGCCTGCCTCATTGAGTTTGAACAGGAAGAAAAAAGAATCGAAGAGCAGAATATATTTGCTTGATAGTGACAGCAAGAGGCAGAACTGGAGAGTAAAACCCTGTTTGGTATTTTACCCCTCCCCTCTTAAGAATCACCTCTAGAGATAACACACGCTTTAGTTCCCCTTTAACACAATAACATGTAGAGTGAAAAGCATCTTAAAGTAATGACGTACAAGACATTTTTGCTTACAGGTTAGACACCGAGGAGCTTTTTTCAAGCAATAATGCAGCATGACATACAAATTGCATCTCCTTCCTTAGCACACAATGCATACCTGTTTTTTTATCAAGACCATTGCCATCTCCCTCAGGAAACCCTATGCGTTTTGTTCCCTCTCTGCTGTGCTACCACCATTACTGCTACCATCATGGTTCCTTACTGCACAGCTAGAGCCTCGACCACTGCAGTCACATAGCAGCATGGGAAGCAGACTTCCTAAGCTGCCAGGTGTCCCTTTCCAGGGAATGGAAACTAAGTGTTCCAATCCCTGACCAAGAATTGGGGACTTCCAGAAATAGACCTGTTCACCTCCAGATTCAATCATAAGACCCCAAAATTCTGCTCCAAAGCAAAAGACCCCAGAGCAGTAGCGATGGAAGCCATGAGCTTTCCATGGAACTTCACACTACCATATGCCTTTTCACCATTAGCAATGCTACCCAAAGTCTTACAGAAAACATGACAAGACAAAACCAAGATGTACTAATTGCCCCATTCTTCTAGTCTTTCACCCAGATAAGGCAGTACTCAGAACACTACCCGCATTTCTTCCTAAGGTAATATCTGCCTTTCACATAAATGAAGACATTGTACTACCGTCACTGTGCTCAATCCTAGCAACACCAAGGAGGATGTATTGCATTCTCTAGACATAGTTAGAGCACTCCTAATCTACCTAGAATGTACACAACAGTTCAGAAAGGCCAAAACTCTATTTGTTTTTCCTGAAGGCTCAAAACAGGGAAAATCTGCACCAAAAACCACACTAGCTTGGTGGATAAAGGACGTCATTAAGAGGGCCTACCGCTTGAAAGGCGTCGCCACTCCCGCAGGGATCACCGCTCACTCTACTAGAGCTGTTAGCTCCTCATGGGCTTTGAGAAATAGGGCATCTCTTGATCAGCTGTGTAGAGTCAATACATGGACGTCTCCGTCCTCATTCACAGAATTTTACTGGGTAGACTTTCTTTGCATCACAAATTAATTCTATCCCACCCTAGTTTTTGGGGGCTGCTTCGGTATGTCCTCATGGTCCTGTGTTCCCTAAGAGAACTTAGAGAAAATAATATTTTGTACTCACCGTTAAATCTTTTTCTCTACTTGTGTCTTGGGGGACACATATAATCCCACCCATATTAATGTAATAATAATAAGCGATTAATCCATAACCACAACATTTTTACTACTATCGTTAATTTGGTACCCAATTGATGCGATTACTGGTTCCTATATGGTAATTCCATCTTAGTAAAGATAACCAGTTCATCTTTTCCTGTGCCAAGGGTAAAGCCCCTAGGGGAGGAGTCCAATTTTTTTCAAGTGTCCTACCTCCTGCGGGAGGAAGCTTTACCCCATGGTCCTGTGTCCCCAAGACAATTTGTCTCCAATTCATCTATCTTCATAAATCAGAAAAGAGTACTTATGAAAGCTTTCATGTTATTATTTCTAGCTATTATCAATTAATAGGTTATCTGCTTTCACATCTCAAATTCAAAAGTTCTCCCTCTGAATGCAAAGAAAAAATGATTTATAAAAATGTGTTGTAGGCGTTTGTATTTTTGTGCACCAATTGTACTCCTCTCTCTAAACATTCCACAGGTGTGAAAACAGCATTTATCAGGAAGTGCAATGAATCTAGTTTCATTGCTAATCACTGTGAAATTATTCCTATTCATTTTGCTTGCTGGAGAGTTGCCGCTGGTTCGTTTTTAAAGAGGAATCCAGATATTAATGAAGGTTCTAGATTTTACCCACCAAAAGTTGAGATGTTTAAGGTAATGGCAGAATCACTTAAAAACCTTTAGTAAGAACATTGTATAAATTTACAAAATAAATTATTTTATAGAATCATTATCAGCTATTTTGGTAATTTACTAAATATAAATGTCCAATAAATCATTGAAAGTTATTGCCATAATTGTACAGATTTTTTGCTGATTTCTTCATACAATGCTATATTGTATCATTTGAAGTTATGTTGGCACTTTTTTCCACTTTCCATTTTGGATGAGTAATGGATACATTAAGGCTGTTGTCATGTTCCATTTTTGTGCTATTCAGTTACATATAAACTGCTTATTGTAAGAGACAAAGGGGGTTATTGACTAAAGTGAGAATTTGACTGTCAAAGTTAATTCTTATCATTTTATGTGGCTATGCCTTGATTCTCTACTCCGTATTCAATGTCGACTGTGGCTGCAACAGTATTCTCATAATGAAGTCATGACCATGACAGTAGCCTTCTATTGGATAGTGTGTGACAGTCGTTAGCTGGAAAATTCACACCTCTACGTGACAATTCATACTTTAGTCAACAACCCCAAAACTTGAGATACTATGTTATAAGTTACCTCAATTAACACCAAGAAAAAACGTTAAGGTATAGAACTTATAATCTTTTTACTTCTCAGTCTTAAAGGGTATGTAAACCATGTTTATAAAAAAAAGCCCCATTTACCTATTGTCATGCAATAAATCTATTAAGAAACTCCTGACTCACCTCTTAACTCAGCAGGTCTCAATATTCCCCTGTAGCTATATTGTCTCTGTAAACAGGTTCTGTGTATGGGCAGTATAGGGTTAAAGCCACGCCCCCTCCTCTACCTGGCTTCTCTATCCGCAACCGACCACACAGGTGGTTGGACAGGTCTTATCTGCGCACGCTCAAGGTTATAAACAGGCTTTTTAGATAAGGAGAGGAGATGGGGGGATTCTGGCTTTCTATATAGTGAGTGATGTCACTTGGGTGCGGGGTTTGTTGGCACTGCACAGGAAGAGTCTGTACACAGAATGGCTGGGGTAGCAGGGCTGTTTATCAAGTGGCAAGTACTGCTGATCCCAAAATTGTTTTTACATTTTAATGTTTAAGTTAGCTTTCTATATGCATACATGTCAGATATAAATAATGTTGTTTTTATCCAAACTTTTCATACCCTTTAACAAAACTGAAGATGTGTGATAACTGCAAAAAATTAGGTTTACAGACAACATAATCACATTAAGTTGTTGAATACCATAGCATTGTGCTTATAATATGTGTATGCCATAGGTTTCTTATTTACATCCAGGGTATGTATATAGGGACAATTAATTGTGTTCAGCATTACAAAAATACCATGTATAACTGAACTACCGATATAGAAAAACATTGCTCTTAAATTGCTGGTCCCACTGAAAAATGTTAAACATTTACAGGAAACTGAAATATAAAGAATCCATGTTTAAATACCTCTCAGGATTCTATGTGTTCTTTTAATGTAGGTTGAGCTAGGCTCTGGTAATCCAATGTCTAAGGGACAGTTGATAGCCGAAAAACTAAGCTGTGCAGGCCTTCTAATTGGAAGAATAGAAGTGGATATTCTGTTTCGCTCCACTGTGACTATATTTGAAATTTTGGAAAAGGCTTGGCGGGCTCATGACTGTACTTTGGTTCACATGAAGGTAAATATAAGGCAAAACTATTTAGTGTTACTAGCCTTTTAAGCCTACATTAGTAATGACTGTAATTACACAAATATGTGTTTTTGTCAATAAAAAAAAAATCTCATTGTGTACCATATTGGTAAGGAGACATGATTAATGTTCTCTGCTAGAAATCTTCTCTAATGTCCACGGGGACACTGAAACACTAAAGGGGTTATTGGCTAAAGTCCCGAATTGTTACTTAAAGGTGTGAATTCACCAGCAAAAGACAGTTGCAATAGACTGCTGCTATGTATGTCTGTTATCAAGGTGGATCACAAAGTGTAACACCTGAGACCAGCAGGTTTTGTGAACTGACTCAGATAACATACTTGTGACAGTATATATTGTGTAGATATGCTCCCTACCCCCTCTTATTTTACAATTCTGACAGCATTTGCTGCCACATCCTGGATATTCTAGACAAAAGGTCTAAGTTGCAATTGCTGTGGCACTTTTATGACATTATGTCACATATATTTGTCTCCCTTAGTCCCTTTTCTGCCATCTTTTTCCTTGTTCATTCTTCAAAGAATCTTTTATCCCACATATCCAGCTATGATATTGATCCTTTTTAGTGCAGCTGTATCACTAATAGTATCTAGCCACACTGCTTGTATTGTGCTAGCAGGTTAGCAAGTACATTCTTTGCTTCTATCCTAACTGCTAACTTTTACTTACTAGATTTTCCCATTTAGGTCCTTCTTCAGAAAACATTGCCTTTGATCACAAGGTGCCCCAAGTGGTGCTACAGAGTTCATTCTGTTAACAATCTGCTTTCCAGCTTTTCTGGGACAACTTTGCTGATGTCCCTAGTGTTCCTGTGTCCCCTATAATGTCAATAAAAGGGATTTATGGTCATACCTCTTAAATCCTTTACTTGGGAGTCACAAGGGGACAAGGTTTTTCCACCATTGACAGTTAACTACTTTTTCTGTCAACTATTCAGGTATTTGTTATTCATGTTCAGACCTTGACAAATGCAAATGAGTATGACAGGGAAGAATGCAGGTGTGGGGGGTTGGGGATCCACACATCCACATTGTCCTGACTCCTGGAGACAGGTACCTTTTATCCAGTGTTCTTGTGTTTCACTACAACTGAGAGAAAAGGAATTTTCAAGTAGGAACATGAATACATTTATGTGCAATATTTCAACAAATCTTGCCTATTTCCATTTTTATCCTGATTTTGTTCATTGTCAGATTAAGTTTGGTGTGGATGTAAATAAGAAGGAAATGTTGCTTGTCGATGTGATTGATTGCGGCTGTCGTGCACTGTGGCCATTAGAAAACAAGAATCAGATGAAGAATAATCAAGTGAGTGTGTTGTTTCTTTGAAAGTAAAGCAAAAAATATAAAGAATTGTAATTAAAATGTAAAAGAAAAAAACATTTTTGCTATAAGGTATAGCAAAGGACCATGTAAGCTGAATACAATTTATTCAGTTCACAGTTTTAAATTGTATTTGTTAATAAGTACAATTTACGGATTTATAACAGAAGATTATATTGAAACAAAAATATTGAAATAATCCCTTTAAGAATAACATGTTGTAATTTTAACTGTTTGTCAGCTGAATGAAAAATAAGTGTTAGTTAATAAGATTGCAGATTAATTATTTATATTGTAATGCTGTGCTTTTTTTTTTTAATGTTTCATGTGGCTAGCAGAAGGACCACAACAGAAAACGTTTAGTTTAAAATAGTAACTTAGATACTAAGGTCAGTTTAAAAAGGTCTTTGGTTTGAAGGCCAGCTGCCTGTGTTATATACTTTGTCAAATTCTTCAACATGCTTTTTCATTAACAAAATAAATGATTGCAAATGTCCTTTATCTACAATATAACTTATTAGAAGTCACCACCCCTTCCTATAGTTTCCAACTCATATTCTTGACTAAGAATTTGCTGATTAACCTGCTTCATTCAACACATATATATTAGCTATTATTCAAAAAGTGTCTTCTCCATTGATTGAAACCAGTGCATACCCTGAACAACCAAATGTGTGGAAGCCCAATGTTACACTATCAATAATGTGCTAACTAATATTTTAGTGGTGCAGTGATATATTGCAGCTTATTAGATAATTTGTCATGACTATATGGGGAAAAAGTGGTGCTGCAAGTATCAAAATCAAAAACAGACTACACAACTACATGGTTATTGGTAATCTTTTTTTTAATGGAAATCTGATAAATCTACTATGTCAGATATGGAGAGAAGTGGTTATATATGGCCACATATTAAATGCCTTTCACGACTCTCCAACAACTTTGCATTCCCCACAAAGGTGCTACCACAAAATACACCTGCAGGTGGTTTTTAGCAGTACAACACCTTTCACTATATTTTCCAGAAGTACGGGCAGTGGTACCAGACAGATAAGTGCAAGGTTTTTTGCATGCACAGGGGAAAAGTTTGCATGATTCCCTCTGGCTAATGACCATTTACCTACTGGGTTCCCATGCTAGATCACAAGCAGATCTTTACTAGCTTTATTCTTACAGGTAGTATTGTCTGTTTACTTACTTATCTATATTGATTTTCCTGGAAGAAGTAGGCTTATATCTTAGTGCATTTAGTCTGCTTTTAATGTACCGGTATAATAAATTGCATACTTTTCTTCTAATTAATTATTTCTACCTCAGATTCAGCAGTACACAGAAAGCCAAAGCAGAGCTGTGGTATTAATGGTATCAACTTCAGATTTTGCACATTGTGAAAAAATCAAGACGTCATGTATCAAGTATGGCATATCATGTGAACTAAGGGTAACATCAGCACACACTGACCCTGAAGAGGCAATGGATATTGTGTCAGAATACGAAGGTGGAGATTTTAGCCATATATTCCATACTAATATTACAGATAAATTCTGTTTAATTCAGCTTTTATGTGATTAAAACTCAAGTGGCCAAACAAATGTTTGTCAGACTGCATCATCATGTGTAGAGATTATCAGAATATATTATACCAAAATGAGTTTGATTATTTTATCTACCATCCAAATAATAAGATCTCCAAATGTTGACCAGTTTTCCCATGACATGTGTTGATCCATTTGCCCATTAATGTTCATGGTAGAATACTGTATGTAGTTTTTACCCAGCAGTATTTTATTTCCGCACATATCTGTATTTTGTTCACCAGTTAACTTACATGCCTTTAATAGAAAAAATATTTGTTTAGTTCATGCACTTGTTCTACCATTGCTGACAATGTTTTGCATCCCTTTCTAGGAGATTGTGTTCCAACTGTTTTTATTGTAGTCGTAGAGGGAAGCAATGGTTTAGGGGCTATATTAGCTGGAAAAACTTCCTATCCTGTTATTAACTGTCCTCCATTAACCTCGGATTGGGGCACTAAAGACATCTGGTCTTCCCTTAGGATGCCCAATGGTAAGGAAACTATTGTAGCAAATAAACTGTTGCATTATTGCACTTTCTGTCACAATACAATGTCAGAGATGTACTTTAAAATCAGCCAGACTATTATTATTTGTTTTAATCCTGTCAGTGACACAGGACTTGAAACTGACAACATACCTAATGCAGAAGCTTCTCTTGCAAAAAAGTCCCACTATGGAACCTCACTCTTTAACATAAGATAACTATTCATCACTCAAGGTCAAGAGACACTTCACCACTGACTTTATCAAAATTAAAATCTCAGGCAAAAGGAAAAACATGGCTTATTTGGACCTTATATTGTGAACTATGCTTCTTAATGCCATCCTCTGAAATTGAATATGTTAATTAGCAGTGGTGGATTTTTTTATTACTGTGCTGTTAATTACTTTACACAGTTCAGTATCATCTGCAAAAATGTAGATTTTATTATGCAATCCATCTGCAAGGTCAGTATATTTTAGTGGATAGGGCAAAATACTGACCCCTATGCTACTCTCCCAGTAACAGTGACCAAAACTGGACTCTGTGTTTTCCATCACTAGGCCAGTTATTAACCCATTTAGACACATTTTACTCCAGCATTTTCACTTTGTGTTCCAGCCTTTTATATGGCTCTATTTCAAATGCTTTGTAAAAAAATATATATATATTTGACAATCAGTGACTCACCCCAGTTCAATCTAAAATGTATCTCTTTATAGAAGCTGATCAGAGTAGTCTGAAAGAATTGATCTCTTATAAATCCATGCTGTTACGGAGTTATAAAATTGTTTACATTAAGATACTATAGTATAACATCTCTTAGAAAGCAGTCAATCATTTTAAACACAGTAGAAGTTAAACAGGCCTTTTGTTTTCGGGGTCACTTTTTGTCCCCTTCTTCACTACAAGCACCACATTTACTATGCATCAGTCCTTTGAAACAGATCATGTCATAGAGTTTTTTAATACATAAAATAATAGCCTGTCTATGATATTTCTTAATATTTAACATATGAAAAATGAATCTGGACCTATTAAATAAATTAATAATCATTCATTTCATATGCAAATTAATCAGGCCAGTTTTCATGGGTAAAAATCTTTATTCTATACACAGGTCTTGGATGTTCCACGGTGCTGTCTCCTGAAGCAGCAGCCCAGTTTGCTGCTCGCATTTTTGGACTAAGCAATCACATGGTATGGTCTAAATTGCGATCCTACACCCTGAACTCATGGATTTCTGTCAAACAAGCAGATATAAAGATAAGAGAATCCAGTGTGTAATATCTACTTAATCTTGGAAAATACCTCTTCAGGTAGTTAAGTTAGGATATGTTTTAATTTTTCACTCATTTCATTGGTTTATTGACTTTGCCAAACCACACCAGTTTATTTTAGGTTTGGTTATTGTGGGCTGTTATCTCCGGTACAGACATTAAAATGTAAAAAAGAAGGCAGGATTTCCCTGAAAAACCTAAGTCTGTACATATTTACAGCTAAGTGTGAAAGCATTTTACCCAATGTCTACCTCAATTAAATTTGTTCAACTTTGTAATTCAGTTTGTGTTTGTGGTCAATTAAACTTTCATACAATATAAAAAGGCGAAACTCCTTTGAAAACTGAACAAAAATGGGATTGATTTGATACCTATGATGGGTTTTTTTTTAGTTGTCACTGAGGTGAAGGAAGGAAACATATGGCTAAATGACAACTATTAGGGGTTTTTTTTGTTTGTTTAATGTTAAGTATCTCCAAATTACTCTTTTCCAAGTTTTTTCTAAAAAAAAAAACTATTTAAAGATATGAAAAAATATCCTAAATTTTAAG
>WMED01017761.1:0-12422 GCA_019650415.1 Pipa parva | reverse complement strand
GCACTCCATTGACTTAACTTGCCTATATGTGCCACTCCCCCCTCTCCCCCCATTTTTATTACTATTTGCTCCATTTGGCTACCTCATTAGAACTGGTATCTTACACGCTTTCACTTTTCATTACTTATTTCATTTTTATTTATATTATGCACTCTATTGCACTTTACTTTGATTACTTGATTTGCAAATATACTGCCTATTTTCAATTGTCATGTAATGCTGGAGAGATGAGTAACGCAATTTCAATCCTTGTATGTCCTTATGTACATATGTAGAATTGACAAAATAAATATCTAAGTGCGCAAAGGAAATTGGCACTAAAAATCTTAGTAATGCAGCAAGACAACCCTTTACCTCATGAATACCCCCACAAAGTATATATCCCCTAAAATTACCCTCCCTCAGCTATCTAGGTGTTTACTTGAGGTGAAATTAAGCATTTAGGAGTATTGACTCTTTTTTTTTTTTTTTTTTTTTTTTTTTTTTCTAAAAAAAAAAAAGCATTAAGATATTTATAGTAAGTTTATATTTACACAGTAAACTAGTAATGATGGTGTAATTACCATTTTTTTTAGTATTTACGTCAACAGTTGCTGCAGTATGGGGTGCAGAATCATGGTTGGTGTTTAGAGGTGTAAGGACAGGTGGTGCAACAGCAGTGATTGTACAAGGGTCCAGGTGCCTAAAGAGGATTCATTTGGCACAAATAATTGTATATTAATTGAATTAACAAATACAAACTGCACTATTACAGGGGCAGAATATAATTACACAAGCAAAGAAAGGAATATCACTAAACAGAGGAAATGGGAAGAATGATGTTGCTTAAATGATCTGTTTACAGCAATTTGGATGTAACTTTGAGACCTTTCTTCTTTCTGCCCAGTAGCAGCTGCCTCCTCTGGTTTTGTGATGGCTAAATTCCTGGTGTAATGTTTAATAAATCCATATTTTATATGTTGTTCGTTACACTACTGAAGTCTGGAGAGTGCCCTTATTGTTGAAATGAAAGGAGCAGTAGCACCAGTAAAAGACAACTTAAAATTGGATTGAAAGCCAGTTATTCCTCTAAGTAATTGTAAAAAATGTCAAATGTCAATTTTGAAGTTGAATTCTTGATCTTTATTGGGTTGTGTTGTCTCTGGTTACAAGCAAATTGTGCTTTCTGGGGGCGCTTCTTGAATATGGATTATCCATAAATTCCACTGGAAACAATGGGATTAAGTGGAAGAAACACAATATAACACAAATCAGCCTACATTATTTTGCCAGGACAAAACTGTAAAAACTGCCTTGCTGCCCCAAATTATTTAATGGTGACAGGATCCTATTTTAAAACTATAGAGAACCAGTAACACTAGATAAAACATTTTATTTGTATTGGCAGGGCTAGTTATTTCTAGGCCAGACTTGCAAAAATGCCATCTTTTAATTTGAATGACTGATTTGTAGTTTCTCTTTCTTTCGTGGTTACATCCATATTTTAAAAATTGTGCTTTCTTGGGGATATATATTATTTAAAGTTTCATAGATCTACTATAAGCAGAAGTTTGCTCGCTTATCAAAACCTAAGATTGAGGGGGTTATTCACTAAGGTGCGAATTTGACTGTTGAATTTGCAAGCAGTGGATTCCCATAGCAAATCCACGACAATTTCCCCATTTTAAAGTCATGATAATTTTTTAATGTAAAGATTGCGACAATTTTCCAATTATAAAGTCGCAACTGTGACAATATTCTCATTTATAAAGACGCGACTGCGACAGTAGCAGCCTATTGCGACTGTCTTTATCTGGCAAATTCGCACCTATACGCAACAATTCGTACTTTAGTGAATAACCCCCTAAATGGGGCTGCAAAGACAGTCCAGGACTTTAACATCAATGATAACATTTTACAGTGCTAGGTAGGAACAACTGCCATGTTTATCCAATTTTTTCTTTAATTAGTGTTATTAGTATGTTAAGGCAGGTAAGCACAGAACAATACGCATGTTAACAGACCATGATTCTACTGTATGCATACCTGATTGAAAGGCTGATAGAAATGTGGCTCTGTCAGTCAAGTCTTTATTTGTCAGGATGGTAGTGCAGTTGGACTGTGTATACAGTTATTGGCAAACCACATGCCACTGCTCCAATTAATCCAATTATTTAGAACAAATGATCAATGATCCTTAGGTTTCATCTACCCTATAGTCTTAGGTCTAGTTGTGATTTTGGCAGCAATAAAAATGGATCTGAATAAATCTAATAAATGGAAGGAAGTAGATAAGTATATTAGTACAAGGACTGCTCAATATAGACACACAAACTTGTTTTGATTTTCTTGAAACCAATAAGTCACTTATCAAGTCTTATACATTTGCTTTCAGGCACAAACACTCCTTTTACTTTGGTGACAGCATGCAATTATCTACCCTATATTTAATGATCACATTCTTTCCTTTATGCAATCGTTTTTTTAGAGGACTCTGGCTCACAGCTCTCTTTACTGATGTCGAGTCTCTTTAGTACTAATCTGATTCATCATTTGGCTTAAAAAAAGTCATTTTAGATCTCCCTCTTTCTAATCAGTACCTTTCCTCTATGTTCCTATCCGTTTTTCCTTTTGTGTGTTGAGTGCTGTCAGTTAAGATAAATGATTAATCTTCCATCACATTCCTGGTATAATTACTGTGTGGTGTTTCCAGGTCATCTTTCAAAGGCTCTATCCCTGTTACTGGTTCTTGATAACTAATTTCTACCCATTGTGGACTTTCTCGCCTTTCAGCTGAGTAATAAAATACCCCTGAAGATGAGGAATCATGCAGAGATCTGGAAAACACTGTTGAGAAAAAGTCAATACATTGCGTAGATAAACATTGCATTCTTCCTCGTCTAATATACAATTCTGTTACGGAATGTGATGATCTCATTAACTATGACAATACCTACTAAACTAAAACATTTGACGCAAAACCTAATGATCAATTGAGGGCGAAATTTATTAAACCCTGAAAAGCTTGTTTTCGCTTTTCCGAGTTTAACAATCGCGAGAACAGTAAGTAAGTATCGCGAGATTTGCTTCGATCAATATTTACCATGTAGAAACTTCAGGGTGTTCTCCTGATTAAACTCAGAAAAGCTGAAATGGCTTTTCCGACTTTAATAAATTTCTCCCACGTTCAAGGCAGGAAATTGGCAAGACAAGGCCATGCAGATATACTTGACCCTAAAAAGAGTTTTTCACTTTCGCTGGGGTACTCGTGGTTGGGAGCTTTTTATGTGACTGTAAATTTACTAAATTAAATGTCCTTATGGAAAAGTGATTCTCTTGACAATACAGTAGTAGGAGACAGTCTGGCTTAAATTTCAGACTTCTTTTTATGTCTAGAATAGTTGTTGGATTTGTTTAGGTATTTGTGGTGTTCAACAGACCTCTTTATAAATGTTAGTGGACAGTCCACAGTGGAGTACCTACTTTACATTAATTCCTCATTTTAGGTTATAAGTCTCATCTCATGGGACAACATATTGACAGGGGAGTTTAATTTCTGTTCTGACTGGGTCAGACTGACCTATCAAGATGAAGCCATTACTTTTTACTTGTGTTTTGTCACATGACTTTTCACTTGTGTTTTGTCACCCACCCCTACACAGACTCCAATTTCACTTCCTCTTTTCGACCTCTGTTTAGAGAGCCAGCATTTTTTTCATCCCTCTTTTTTTGCTATAATTTCTATGGGCTGAGAGTGAACTTAAGCCATAAAGAAAGCCTCCTGTAACCTCATTAATTCACCACTTTCATCAGGGAAAGTGATATTGCTAAATTTACACTTCAGAACATAATAATAGCTGTGGTGTCACAAAGGTTGAAAAAAAGAGACACACTTACCTCGAACAGGGAGAAAATCATTGTGATTTTTGTATTTTGGTTCTAGTAAATGGACTGAAGAATGGGAAAATGATGAATGCAAATGATAATAGTAAGACCTGCAGTTAAAAGAAAAAACAAATGGAAAAGAATGAAAAAAAAAATCTAAAGAAAAACAGAAAAATAATTGACACAAATAACATGGTGGTTTCCTGTCAGTTAACAACATGGTTTCTTTTACATTCTGATGCATGCTGGGGCTCATGCAGTCTTTGGTATACGTACAACAGGCATGTATACAAGTCATGTTGCTTTAACACAGTGGTTCTCAACCTTTTTATTGCCGTGACCCTTTAGTATAATTCCCCGTGATTTGGTGACCCCCATTTATTAATTATTATTGGGTAACCCCATTTAATCCTTATATTTCCAATGGTCTGAGGCGACCCCAGGCAAATCATCATCGCTACCCACAGGTTGAGAACCGCTGCTCTAACATAAAACCCCTTCTGATTACCTCTTAAGCAGTTTGCCAGTTTTACAACTAGTGTCAAAGGAAACATGATTGCTGTCTATGAACAGTTCCGATTTTGTGGCAATGAAACAAACTTGTTTTGAATCATCTTAAATAACCTTATGTTTGAATTGTTTCTTATTTGTTCCAGCACTCAGGATAAACTGGGAATTTGCATTCACCAGGGATGGGATAGGCTCCAGTTTCCTAAAATGATGATGAACATGCTTTTACTATATAAAATAACATACTGTTTTTCCTGAATGACGAGGCAGCCATTAAAAACAGGTTATCCCCTCTTTCCAGGCCTAAGGTCGGGGACCTTCCTATAAATATTTAAAAACCAGTAGTATATCCCCCATTGCCTCTGGTAATGGAAACTCTATTTTATAAATAATGTTACAACTCAAGACTAATTCTTGCAAAAGACATAATAGCACCCACAATTGAAACAATTATATGAATGCCAGGAATTGCAATACAAGTAAGTACCCTAATGGTCACTTGTAAATTTCACTATACCTACAGTTGTAGGTATAGGTACAGTTGTGTCTAGAAGGTACAGACTAAATACAGATATCTTACTAAATTCGACAAAACTCATATGCGTCCAGGGACAGAATGAAACATATGATAAACCAACTATATAACCTCTGAGGGGGTAATTCAGGAAATAGCTAAATTATCTTTCGATGCTTCTCATCACTTTGCCAAGTCGGGTACGCGCTCCCTGGTCTCCTGCAGGTGGAGAAATGATAAACTTGAATAATCCTCCGGCACTCCAAAAAAGTAAAACCAATATTCCTTTATTGGTACCACATGGGTACAACTTTAAAAATGCATTAAAATCAAAAAAATCAAACGCCTACGCGTTTCGCACCCCATGGGTGCTTACTCATGGCTTAAAATTACAACAATGAATGTCGTTTAAATACCTTGTATTACAAACGGGTTTACGGTGAATAGCCACTCCCACCGCGATCCTCTAGTTACGTATCCAATCTATGTATCCGTGTATGTTTCCCCCTCTCTCTAGATGGATCCGGTCCGTCTCCCTTTCATCTCCGGTCTCCCAGCATCGTCATCTCCTATCAGTATGGCATGCACCGTGTGCCTCTGAGCACTTCCGGGTTCACCCGGGTCATCCCTGATAGTATCGCTAATCTGGTATCGTATCACTGCCACAACACTGCACGGAGGTATGCATATATATAGTAAACTGCATTGGCTGTAATATCAAAGCATTAATCATGCTGTTTATTGATGTTTAATAGGTTGTCATATATGGGGATCGCGATGGGTTGGCTGCTCACTAGTCCCCAGATTGAAGTGTGGTACCAAAATATAGTATAATTGTAACTTTGGTTACATTAATTGTTGCTAAAATTGTGAAACATTGTATCTTAAAACTTTTAGTCTTTCAAACATAACTTCTCCAGAGCACCCGTGAGTTCACATTTAAATAATACTAAGGGGGATTGAGCGGTCATTGTTTTTCTGCACTCCTGCAGGTGGAGATCAGCGAACGCTTTAAAGGTTTTTCGGCTTGACGAGGCGACTTGAGTGGTCGCAAGGTGAGCCGAAGTACCTTTAAATCGTTTGTTGATCTCCATGTGCAGGAGACCAGGGAGTGCGTACCTGACTTGGCGAAGTGATGAGAAGCATCGAAAGGTAACTTCGCTCTTTCCTGATTTACCCCCTGAATCCCAAAACCTTCAGATGCCTAAAAACACCCACATCATAAAATGAAACAAGTAATAAGTATCCTCAATATGCGTTAAAAGGATTGCAAAAACAAAAAATCTACACAATGTACAGTATAATATTATTTCACTGATATTATACACAAGGAAGATTACTTGCAATATAGCAATCTTGTCCACATCTGTGTTAGAGACAATATGGTACTGTAGGCAAGTAACCTCTTATCTTGTGGTTAATAAAGTCTATAAAGTAGGGACTACCGTCTATAAGTCGACCTCGTGTATAAGTCGAGGTCAGTTTTTGGGCCAAAAATTTAAAACTTTAATATGACCCATGGATAAGTCGAGGAAGGAGTGGGGGACTGTAAAGTGTGTGAGGAGCTGACTGATTTGAGGGGACGGACGCAGCAGAGGGCAGTATTGTACCTGAATATGTCGATTGCCTGCTGTCTCTGCTATGCTCAGTGTTCCCTCCGGGGAGCCGAAAACTCTGTGGATTCAAGCCTTTTGATTCCAGCATCCAATGTCTTCCTCAGCATGGGTGGCAGAGAGGGTTAAACAGGACAGGAGCATACAGTAATTCACTCGGTGCTGGGAGGTCACAGCAGCCGCACTAACAAGACGAGATCCGAATGTGTGCACCGTCCCCTCCACTTGCCTCAACCAATCCAGCGAAGGCAAGAGCGGCTCAAAGTTTGTTTGTTTTTTCCCCCTGAGTACCATATTTACTCGTGTATAAGTCGAGTATACCATTTTAAATACTTTTTTTTTTAACCTAAATTTCTCAACTTATACACGAGTATATACGGTAACTTTGTCCAACATGCTTATTGTCTAATAAACCAGTAATGAATGCTACCAGTACATACTGTATGCTATGTTTAAACTGAAAAAAGGAAGAATGCTGAAGCACTCAATGGAATACATAAAATTAAAGCAACACCTGACATTCAAATTTGAGAAATTCAATACAATATACTGGGATCTACTTTCCAACCTGCAGACATCTTCCCTATAAAACAGGAACTTAAAAACAAAATGAAAAAAATGTAACTCTGTAGTTTTGGAAACCATTGCTGCAACAGTTATGTAATCTAATGTATTATAAATTATGTAATGATTCATTAAATAGCTTGTCAACGCAGGGCTCACCAAACTTTGAACCATTTCAAAGTCCTTTTGTGCTTATCCAATGTGCCTTTAGCCATGAAGCTTCTTCCTGTGTAAGCAATATATTAAGTACATACAAGTGATACATTGGCCAGCAGATGTTTAAGTATTGTAAACCAAAATCATCATGAACATTTATGAGGGTTTAGCACTTCTTTTATGGGAATTTATTTACTACTGGACACATTGTACAGTAGGCCAGACCACACCAGCTGTTTTGTATCTGAACTGGAGAAATAGTATCCATTGTTTTCTGTAGGATAATCCACACAGACTATTTTGTTTTCCACCACAGACAAAAATGAGTCTAATTAAGAACAGCTCAGCTACAAAACAGCCATTGTGACACTCGCCTTAAGGGGGAAGCTTTCTGTTACATTCTGTAACAATTAAGGGGGTTATTCACTAAAGTTCAAATTGTTGCGTATAGGTGCGAAATCGCCTGATAAAGACAGTCACAATGGGCTTTTACTGTCGCATTTGCGTCTTTATAATGAGAATATTGTCACACTTGCAACTTTATTATGGGAAAATTGTTGCAATCTTAACATTAAAAAATTGTCGCGACTTTACAATGGGGAACTTATCACGGATTTGCAATGGGAATCCGCTGTTTGAGAATTCAAGAGTCAAATTCGCACCTTAGTGAATAACCCCTAGAAGTTATTTAGTGCATAGGGGTGTGTAAAATAACACTGCCATAAAAACAAAATAAAGTGTAAATACTAAGCTGTGAAGCAACCACAGGAGGGGCAAAGAGGCACAGTTACTAAACAAGATCTTGAAGATCTTTAATTTTAGCAGCATTTCTTCATTTTATGGCTCTGCTACATTGATGACATTTTCATCCTAAATCTTTTGCTGGATTTCATATAAATCCTCAATAATAACTCTTTGAACATGAAACTAACCATGGATGTCTCCCATAATTCCATTGATTTTCTTAATCTTTTGCTGGATTTCATATAAATCCTCAATAAAAACTCTTTGAACATGAAACTAACCATGAATGTCTCCCATAATTCCACTGATTTTCTAAATCTTTCACTGGATTTCATATAAATCCTCAATAAAAACTCTTCGAACATGAAACTAACCATGGATGTCTCCCATAATTCTACTGCTTTTCTAAATCTTTCACTGGATTTCATATAAATCCTCAATAATAACTCTTTGAACATGAAACTAACCATGAATGTCTCCCATAATTCCACTGATTTTCTAAAACTTTTGCTGGATTTCATATAAATCCTCAATAAAAACTCTTTGAACATGAAACTAACCATGAATGTCTCCCATAATTCCACTGATTTTCTAAATCTATTGCTGGATTTCATATAAATCCTCAATAATATCTCTTTGAGCATGAAACTAGCCATAATTCCATTGATTTTCTAGATTTGACCATCATCAAGGGAACTAGTTTTGTGCTGGAGACGGACCTTTATAGGAAAAGCACTGCTACTAATTGTCTCCAAATATATGACATCTTTCATCTGGAGTAATTGAGGAATTCTATTCCTAGGAGCCAGTTCCACCAAATTCGTAGGAACTTTACATCTGAGCAAATGTTCCAAAAGCTTTCCCATTAATTATAATTTAGGTTACTGGCCCATATGTATCCTATGAAAGTAGTAAAGTGTAAGTGAATTCAATGAGTAAGCTTTGTCAAAACTTTGTGCTTTTTTTCAAAAAAGTCATTAATAGGTTATTCTGCTGTGTTTTGGTTTATTCCGACATTTAATGATCAATGGCATAATATTAGAGGTATATTAAAAAAGAACTAGCCCCACATTTTTAAATCAGATAAGGATATTTCCTTCCTGATTCTAGCTTTACCTCTAATGACAACCAGAAAAATTTCAGTTTGTCCAGTATACTTACACACAGTCATTTTAATAGCCAGAGGGTTCAACTGGGTAAATGCACTAAAGTGGTAGGTTCTTTACCTTGTGGTAATTGCAGTTTTAACAGATACTTTGTACCTCCTACTTGTATTACATATCTTAAACATACAACATTATACAATTCATTATACAACAATTCATTAACTGTAATTCATACATTTGCGTTTAGGTTTTCATTTGTCCTTGTCATCAAATCTATGTAGATTAAACTACCCAGAAAATTAAGAAATGGCTTTTTTCACATCTGTCCAACATTAGATTTGTTAAAAGGAATGTGGAAGCTTTTAAAATACTTACTAGTGTAGGGAAACATTTTTAGAAAATCATAATAGCTCGGTCAGAGGTCTAAGATGTTTAGGTGTAGAAAAACTCTTTTTTTGGGTCCTTGGGTGGGGAGTCCTGGATGGCCAACTCTTATGCAGGCATACATGCCAGATATATAAACGTTTTTAAAATTCTCAATAAAAGTGTTTGTGCCTTTTGTTATATATGTAATTTCTATACATTTATACTTAAAGGACCAGAAACTTCTACTTAAAGGACTGTTCTTTTGAAGCTCCCTTTCTTGACAACTTACCTATGTTAAATTTATTGCATAACATTAAGATTGGAAAGTCTTACTTTTGTAGCAGAAAAAGTTTTTGCATATTAAAGGTTTCACTCATTATGGAATGATAAAATAGCCATTGCTACCTCTGGAAGAAGATTATCGTATACAATCAGATTTAATGTTCAATAGATTTGTGGGAAAAGGGTACTGTCCATCATTACTTACTAAAGCTTTACAAAAGGCTAACAGTACTTCACGTGAATCAACACTTATTTCTAAAAAATGTTCCACCAATAAACAAATTGGTCGATTCAGTCTGTCTTTCGTATCCCGGTTCAACAGTAATTACAAGGTCATCCAAAAAATCATCAATAAGTACTGACATGTTGTAAAGGCTGACCCTGTGTTGGGACCGACTCTGGATCCCAGACCACGGTTCATCTATAAGAAGAGTCAGACTGTTAAGAACATAATAGCTCCAAACAACATCAGGATGATCTCTGCTCATGAGTCAACAAAAAGTGTCGTCGGCACTTTTAAATGTGGCAGGTTGAACTGCTCAGCATTTTCCTTACATTGCTTCCAGATAATTACAGAAAAAAAATTGTGCAAAAGATTTTAATGGGTTTTACAGTTGTAAAAGCATCTTTGTGATCTACATGCTAGTTTGCCCAGGCAACAAAAAATATGTAGGAAGAACAAAACGGTGCTTGGGAAGACATATGTATGAACATACATGTAATATCAGACTTGGTATACAAACACATTCAGTCTCAGCACATTATAAAGAGACACATTCCTGTAACCCATTTGGCACTAAGTTTTTTTGTCTTGGAACAAATCCAACATAGTTTTAGAGGGGGTGATCGTTTTATTAGATTACGTCAAAGGGAAACCTTTTGGATTCATTATTTTAAAACCTTGCATCCCCTTGGGCTCAATATTAATTTAGACCTGGCTGCTTTTTAATCTCTACTTTATATCACTTTTTTTATTCATTTTTAAATTATGTGTCTGTTTTAGTGTAATAACATATACATGTATATATTTTTTTATTTATGTATATTCTTTGTTTACTTATAATCCATATATGTTTATTGGGTGGCACTCTGGGGTTGATTAATACAGCCTCTTTTTAATGTGGGTAGATATTTGTACATATAGTTTCCCATAAGAGATTTTAGGGTACTGTCTCTTTTTTTGACTCCAACAGCTGATTTTATTAACTCATAATTCGACCATCTTCTACATTTTTTATACCATTAATAATTTATCCAGTGACCCTGCATGTCCCTTTTATTCATATGGGAGAGGGTTAATTTATTGCCGGGGTAGTGAGATGCACAATGCACTTCTTTACCGGTTAATATGATGCTATTTACATCATTTCCGGCAATTGCTAACAAGCCTGTCTATGAATGAAATGCATTTGCGTTTCAATGAAGGAAAAACATACCGCAGTCTTATTTACATCATTTCCGGCAGACACTGACAAGCCCTTCTATGAATGAAACACATTTGCGTTCTAATGAAAGATAAGTATACCGTAGTCCTCCAAGTGCACTCGTTGGTTTGTCCAACCGGAAGTGACGTCATATTATGTCACTTCCAGTTCATTAGACCGGAGCATTTAAAAACCGGCAGTTTACACTATCAAATTCACTACAGTCATACCTTCCTGATGAAGCATTATATGCGAAACGCGTAGAGAGGTATTGAGAGGTATTTATTATTCCTATCTCACTGATTCCTTTAGCTGTATTACTCAATCTTGGTTTGCAGTACATTTTGACTTTTTGAATCAGTGTGTATAGTGATTGGGTTAGTTTTTAAAGAGATTTTATCTTGTTTCATGAACATTTTTTTCACATTATTCATGGCAATAAATATGAGTTTATTTTATGGAAATCGGTCTTGTCTGCTGCATGGTTTTTAAAAAGTGATGGTCCCTAAACTCAACAGTGGCACTCATCTGCATTGAGCTGTTTTGCTTTGACCGTGTTATTTATCCTCTGGTCTCACTCCATCAACCAGTCAAGTTTTTTCATCATTTAAAGGTTCATATTTGTCATTATTTCTGGTGAGCAGATTTATTGAATTTCACTTTTGGGTGTTCATTGTTTTACTTCACCCCTCCATTGGTACGTTTGGGATTGTATCATTCAATTGTTTATTTATTTATGATAAGGCACTTAGTGCCGTGTATTTTTTTTGCGCTTTTTCTCACTTCCTTCATTTGGGTAGCTTGTAGTACTCAAAAGGGTGAACGGAGCTTAGAACTTAGCTTTTCCATGAACAGGGAAACAAAATGTTAAAATTTTTCAATTTAGATGCAAAATTCATCTAATTTAAAACAATAGCTGTTCTTGCTATTATCAAACTGCGCGACTTTAAATGTGAAACTTATAACTCATTCATTGCAAAACAATAACAGTGAACCACTACATCCAAATGAGTAAATAGTATAAAACAACATGAAATGTCACTTTCAGATGCAAGCTTCTTCAGAAGAAAAATCCAAATGGAACTTGATAATGTGTTACGTAGCATCAGCTGCCTATAGGAAGAAGCGCAAATGACAAAAAAAAGCACTACATAGTGCATTAAATGATAACCTTCATTGTAAATAAGAAAGACCCAAACGTCCAATAGTGTAAAGTATTCAAGTGTAGTAAATGGTGCAGAAAGTGAATAACCACAATGTTAGTGATTAAACTTTTGTG
>WMED01017760.1:0-12905 GCA_019650415.1 Pipa parva | reverse complement strand
AGATAGATAGATAGATAGATAGATAGATAGATAGATAGATAGATAGATAGATATAGAATAGATTAGATAGAGATAGAGGGATGGATATAAATAAATAAAATGAATATTGCAGTAGCAGTGTCATATTTATACAGAGTAAAATTCAAGGACAAGATGGCTACAAGCGAATTACCTGTCACTGACACTACAGGGCTAAAAAATTTGCCCAGAACTGTCAATAAAAGTCTCCCCCATTAGCCATCCTATGCATACTTCCTCTGTAAGTGTTTATTAATGTGCTGGGCAATAGAGTGAGAAAATGGAATGGCTTAGCTGACTCGCACAACATAATGCACCGATTCAGTAGCTATCCGCATATCAGAGATGTCTTCTGACTGCACTCATATTAACAGCCACCAAATGGGAACTCCCACTGTTAGGGCCATTTCATGTGGCTGCGGGTAATCTTGTTGTGAAATATTTCTCTCGTCCTGACATTTCAGCGAGGTGTTAAGAATAATAATAATTTGTTTTGCTCTGGAAGTACGTGAACCTGTATCTTTCCAGCAATGACATCAATCTTAGCTAGGGGGAGATTTATAAAAGCTAAAAAGATTTTTTGACCTGTTAAAGCTGGGGGGATATTGGCAACATATTGATATTGACGTATTCGCCAGTTTATAAAGCCTTTACATTGATATATTTGGGAAAGGTGTTTGCCTTTTTTAGAGTGGCGCAATCCCATTATTCCCTATGGAGTTGGTCCTGTCACTTGACTTGTAGGAAAAAAACTACAAAGTGCACCAGTTTCAGCCGATCGATATTCAGTTGCCAGTTTCAGCCGATCGATATTCGGTTGCCGGTTTCACCCGATCGATATTCGGTCGCCGGTTTCAGCCGATCGATATTCGGTTGCCGGTTTCAGCCGATCGATATTCGGTTGCCGGTTTCAGCCGATCGATATTCGGTTGCCGGTTTCAGCCGATCGATATTCGGTTGCCGGTTTCACCCGATCGATATTCGGTTGCCGGTTTCACCCGATCGATATTTGGTTGCCGGTTTCACCCGATCGATATTCGGTTGCCGGTTTCAGCCAATCGATATTCGGTTGCCGGTTTCAGCAGATCGATATTCGGTTGCCGGTTTCACCCGATCGATATTCGGTTGCTGGTTTCACCCGATCGATATTCGGTTGCCGGTTTCAGCCGATCTATATTCGGTTGCCGGTTTCAGTCGAACGATATTCGGTTGCCGGTTTCAGCCGATCGATATTCGGTTGCCGGTTTCAGCAGATCGATATTCGGTTGCCGGTTTCAGCCGATCGATATTTATTGCTTAGAATCTTTTTTTGTATTGGAAATTTCTTTTCATTCCTGTATAATAATGTATAAAAGCACTGATAAATTGTGAATCGAAAATGTGAAAATGATCTTTAGTTAAAGAATCCCGCCTAGTGTGTTAGCTTAGCAAAATTAACAAATGTGGTTCTAACATAAAAGTCCATTTGAAGTCAATTCCAATTTATTGTAACAGTTCATAAGGCTGAAAAAAAGACACAAGTCCTTCCAGTTTAGCCTATTTTCCTGCAACATTGATCCAGAGGAAGGAAAAAATCCATGATTGCCTCATGGCTTACTTGTCTTCCTCTGGGTCAACACTGAAAGAAAATAGGCTAAACTAGATAGACTTGTGTCTTTTTTCAGCCTTATAAACTACGTATATTACTTTGTTACTATGTAATAAAAGTGATTTTAAAATAAATTTTCTTTTAATTTTAATTCTCTTTTAAATAGAATTCCTGGTACCCAAAATAATTACAACTATTATTTGAAAAGTTGTGGCCTGTTTGTGAACAGTAATCTAACCTGGGAACCACAGAGTGTAAGCTCCTCTTCCATCTTGGCCAGGTTCCACAAAAGAGGTAGCGATAGCGCTATTCTAGTTATATCACTGCGGGAGATAAATCCATATACAGATGGAGCAATCTTTAATGAAACGTGGTAAGTTATCCCAGTAGATATTGCAATAAAGACAGCCTCATCTCTATGCAGATAAATATATTCTGCAAGTAAGAGTAAGCTACAATTCATACACTACCGTCTTTTTAATCAAAAGGAAAGAAACCTAACTTTAAAAACGACGCAGATTTCTCTTTTAATTTAGGCCAGATTTCAGTGCCTAAGTCAGCTGTTTCATTTGTCCGTATTCCTCCATCTGCTTCTTGTATCTGGCAGCGCTGATTTCAGGTAGATTACACATAAATGCATGAAGACAGTTACTGGTGATAGCCACATAATGCAAAGGAAGAACATTCCCTTCAATCTGTCTCCTTTCTTTTAGAGAGAAAAGAAAACTCACTTTCACCTTTTGAAGGCAACATAAGGGACGGGAACCAGTGGGGAAAGTTAAACAATTCATTTGCTCAGATGGATTCAGAGCATCTGATCGAAGTTAATAGATTGGAAAATCTAAAAGACAGACAAGCAAAAATGAGGCAGGTATGCTCCGACAATACAGGCGTGAAAGCTGTAAACTTCATTATAGGATAGCGGAGGAAACTCTACCGCGGGAGGGAAATGTTCTTATTTTGTACTGTGCAATGGAAACTCACTCTTCACAAAAGGCCGAATAGTCGTGTAAAGGTGTGAATTCACATTTAATCGCCATTTCCCTCATATTTGGGTATTCAGAAAACTCTGTGATGTGGCGAATTTGCAACTTATCCATTTTCTTCCAACAGTTACGACTTACGGAGCTCTTCGCGTCACTTTGTATTCGCGTGCAGAGATAAGATTCATCAAGCGTAGGAGTCTGTCGCAATTGCAAATTCAGGAAGGTCTACTCCATCGCATTCACTAGTTCGCCAGATTAAAGTGGCAAATTAGGGGGTGATGCCAGGGCTCCTACTATCCGACTGACTACGCCACACTATGCAAGAGATGGCTGCTGACGCAGTCGCATCTTCGCTATGGGAATCATAAGTTTAGTGAATATATAGTAGAGAATTTGTGACTATTGGAGAATAGAGACATAAATTGACTCAAAGGGAATAGTCACTTTCATGAATAAGCCCCGAATTCATATTTGTAATTTTTTATCAAAATGTATGCATTGGTGATGGTTATGGAAAAACTGTAATTGGCTTTATTTTCTTTAATTTGTGCCAATCTGTTCATTTTGTGAACACTTTTCAGAAAGGTGTCAGGAAGGTCACTCAGCAGCAGTCACTGGAAGATGACGCACTTCCATTGCGGTCGTGAAAAATGCGCCATCATGCTTCTGTCGTGGTCACGAAAATGTACCGTGGTTCCATTGTGATTGCGCCATTTCCAGAGCAATGGGTTTCTCACCAAAACAGCTTTATAAGGCAATCAGATCTCACTTCCGGTGCCCGATTATAGAGCTTTGCTGTTCATTCTATGGCTCTTGATAACCTTTTGTTTCCGGTCTATTCTGCTTTTTGACTGTGCCTAATTTTTGGACTTTGATTGATCTCTGCCTGCCCTGAACTTTGGCCTGTACCTCGACCCTGAACCTTGCTGCCTGCCTCGACTTTTGGATTTGTGCCCGACTACACCTTCTGATTCTCCTGTCCACCAATGGACAGCTTGCCTGGGGGCTGCGACCTGGGTTTTCCCTGCAGCGAAGCCAACATCCCCTTGCGGGGGGTCAATGGTGAAGACCAGGACTTACCTTAGACTCCGCTCCCTGGGTATAGATTGCACCAAGTCCTTGTGGACACGATCCGCAACCTCCTACTCAGCCCTAACTACTCCTGACAAAACCTTACACAAGGTGTGTTTATCGTAAAAAAAAACTGCAGATTCTGGAGTCTTCATTAAAAAGCTATTGTTACAATTTGAAAGACTTCTTCAGCTGGTTTTGCACTACAAAGAGTTGGAAAAGCTCAGCGCATATGCTTGCATGCAAGTGCATTACATTGTTTTCTTGCAGTCACATATTCAATGTGTAGATGTAGGGGTTATTGACTAAAATGTGAATTGTCTTGTAAAGGTGTAAATTTGCCACTTCCCCATATTCGGGTATTCAGCAAACTGCGATGTGGTGACACTACACAATGGACGGTTACTAACCAGGTCACTACTTTACTATAGGGAATACTGGTATGGTCATGAATTCACTATGGGAATCCGCTGTTTTAGCGAATAAGGAGTAGAGAATTGGGGTGTAGACACCTGAATTGATGAGAATCAACTTCAACAGTTGAATTCTCGCTTTAGTCAATAAGCCCCTTAGTGTTGTACTGAGCAGTTACATGCCTTAAACTTACATTTTGCATACACATCCCCATTCATCACTTTGTACTCATATTAAAAAAATTCTGAATGAAAATGTAACATAATAACATAGTTTATAAGGCTGAAAAAACATAAAAGTCCAGCCAGTCCTAATATTGATTATTATATATAGGGGTTAGACAATGAAACTGAAACACCTGTCATTTTAGTGTGGGAGATTTCATGGCTAATTTGGACCAGCCTGGTGGCCAGTCTTCATTAATTACACATTGCACCAGTAAGAGCAGAGTGTGAATGTTCAATTAGCAGGGTAAGAGCACAGTTTTGCTCAAAATATTGCAATGCACACAACATTATGGGTGACATTCCAGAATTCAGCAAAGACAAGAGAGTATAGGTGATACCTTTTATTGGCTAACGAAATAAATGGAAAATGCCAGCTTTCGAGGCTCCTAAGTTCTCTTCATCAGGCAAATGAGGCCTTAGGAGTCTCGAAAGCTTGCATTTACCATCTATTTCGCTAGCCAATAAAAGGTATCACCTATACTCTCTAGTCTTTGCTTAAATCTATGGCTAACATGGTGCACAACTCTAATACCAGAGTTCAAAAGAAGACAAATTGTTGGTGCACGTTTTGCTGTGACCAAGACATTAAGGGGGGAATTCACTATGCTCCGAAGTGAGGTGCGTAGTGTTCGCCTCACTTCGGAAAAACTGAAATGCGCATGCTGATGTCCTGCACGCGGACATCAGCATGCGCATTAAAGGGATTCCCTTCCCGGCGAGAGCACTCGAGTCTCCTCGCCGGGAGGGGAATCCCTTTAATGCGCGTGCTGATGTCCGCATGCAGGACATCAGCATGCGCATTTTAATTTTTCCGAAGTGAGGCAAACACTACGCACCTCACTTCGGAGCATAGTGAATTTCCCCCTAAGGGAGGAATTCTACTCTAATTCTGACTACTATGATTAAGGATCAGGAATTCTGACTACTATGATTAAGCACCAATGCGTGAAACGCATAAGAGCGGTGTGTATCTTGTCTACATGTAACAAAGGATTTTAATACATATTTAATAAAGAAGGCTTTTTATCCAAGTCTGTTTTTAAGGGAGGAATTCACCAAAGTACGAAGTGAGGTGCGGATCCTTTGCCTCACTTCGCACTAACTGTTATGCGCTCGCTGATGTCCTACAAGCGGACATCAGCGAGCTCTTTAAAGGGATTCCAGTCTCGGCGTGGCGACTGATGTCTGTGAAGGATCTGCACCTCACTTCACACTATCGTGAATTCCCCCTTTAAGTCTTTGTGAAGTATCAAGAGCCACGGTATCCAGGGTAATGTCAGCATACCACCAAGAAGGACGAAACACATCCAACAGGATTAACTGTGGACACAAGTAGAAGCTGTCTGAAAGGGATGTTCGGCTGCTAACCCGGATTGTACCAAAAAACATAAATCCACGGCTGCCCAAATCATGTATATGTGTATATATACACTTGTATATGTCATTCCCAAGACAAATTGATGCTGTACTGGCCGCAAAAGCAGGCCCTACACCATACTAATAAATTATTGTGGTCTGAACCACAGGTGTTTCAGTTTAATTGTCCAATCCCCTGTATTAGTTAATTTCTCCAGCCCAGACAGCACTTGAGCACTTCATGCCCTACTAAGGATCCTCTGCCGGATTATTGTGTTCTCCATATTTAGTCATTTTATTATCATCCCTTATTTTACATTGTAAGCTTTAGAGAACAGGGTTTTCTGCCTCACTGTCTCACTCAGGGACTCCCCAGGAAATGAGATCCGGGGCCATTAATCAAAACATTTTTTCTTGTAACTTCATTCCCCTATTAATGTCTTTAAGAAAATATACAAGAATAGGAGTGCCTGCACATTTGAAGTACAACTAAAATTCAGTGCAACAAATTTGTATGTTTATGTAAATGTCCCCAAAACTGATTTATTATTAACTGACAACTTTTTATGCAGGAATGTAGTTACTGTTGACTGAGCAAGAAGCCAGGCAAGTTCTAATTGCTATTTACTGCGTGAATTGACACAGCAAATAATTTGGAATTGTAAGTGCAACTAATCAACAAAGACAATCACTTTGCTAGAGAGAAGAAAGGCTTTCATGCAATCGTACAAATCTGATAAACTGGACATCACTACATTTCACAACTCACAAATACATTGAGAATTCAGAACTAAGATGAGCTGCGATAAAACATTTAGGGGGAATTCACCATAGTGCAAAGTGAGGTCTGGATCCTTCGTCTCACTTCGCACAGACTATTTTGCGCTCGCTGATGTCCTGAACGTGGGCATCAGCGAATGCTTTAAAGGGATTCCAGTCTCGGCGCGACCACTCGAGACTGGAATCCCTTTAAATCGTTCTCTGATGTTCGCGTGCAGGACATCAGCGAGCGCATAACAGTCAGTGCGAAGTGAGGCGAAGGATCCAGACCTCACTTTGCACTATGGTGAATTCCCCCCTTAAAGAAAAGCTAAAGGATTGTTAATACTAGGAGAGATATTTAATGGGGGGTGAGAAATGCTTACCAGTGGGGGCTTTAGGCTTCAACATGGTCTCCTGCTTTCTATAACAAGCCAATTTCTTCTTCTCTGCACAGTGCTTCAATCATCTTCACTTTTAGGGCCTAATTCACCATTGTGCGAAGTGAGCCGCAAAACGTTCGGCTCACTTTGCACATGGTGTTATGCGCATGCTGATGTCCTGTGCGCGGACATCAGCATGCGTATTAAAGGGATTCCCCTCCCGGCGAGAGCACTCGAGTCTCATCGCTGGGAGGGGAATCCCTTTAATGCGCTCGCTGATGTCTGCGTGCAGGACATCAGCGGGCGCATAATACCATGTGCGAAGTGAGCCGAACGTTTCGCGGCTCACTTCGCACAATGGTGAATTAGGCCCTAAGTTGCTATGGGACATTTGGTGAAGTAAGCAAGCACAGAAGCAGAACTATGATGTAAAACTGCTACTGCGCTTGCTCAATTTGCTGAAACACACAGGAACAGGAAGTGAAGAGGATCGAAGTACTTCTGAAGAGCAGAAGAGATGGACAAGCTAGTGAGAGCAGGAGGTAGCACTGGAACATAAACAAAAAATGCACAGCGCATAATACGCTAGTGTGAAAAAAAATATGGTTCTGTCAATCCCTATGGTACTTACCTTGTTCTGGACACACTAGCGTATGATGCGCATATACCGCATCCAGAATACTGGTTTTTGCATTTTTGTTTGTGTATATACACTGTGCACAAAATGTGGCCAGATAGGAAGAGCTGTGAATGCCGAGGGAGTGTTCAAACTGTTGTGGGTCAGTACAATAGTATTTTTTTCTTTTTTACACTAGCGCATTATGTGCTAATGCAAACCTAGCCTAAGGGTAGCAGAAATTGCTGTACCTGAACTAGTAACAGATATATATACACCTGTATGTAGTATTTGTGAGCATACATAGATTGTAATCTATATTACTATTTTCTTTTATAACCTACAAATAACATTCAGAAATGCAAATATATCAGTAGACTGTCATGTCATTACACCTTAGAGACAAAATAATCAAATCATCCAAGCTTGCTCTTTACAAACTACTGGTAATTATAAACTGTCCAGTGACAACTTGTTTAATAAGCCAAAAATTCAGTTACATTAACCAAGAGTCAAGTTACATGTCAATTACTAAATTAAGGGGGTTATTGGCTAAAGTCCAAATTGTTGCATAAAGGTGTGAATTCACAAGTTAAAGATGGTCTCAATAGACTGCTACCATTGTAGCCACAACTTTGTTATGGGAATATTGTCGCATTCGTGACTTTACTATGGGAATATTGTTGCAGTTTCGACTTTAAAATTGTCGTGGTTGCGATTTTGCTATGGGAATTCGCTGTTTGAGAATTTGACAGTCGAATTCTCACTTTAACCAATAATCCCTTAAGTGTTCAGTTACAATTCATATATTAAGCCAAGTGTCCACTTAAAGTTCAATTACTAATTGAATTATTATGCTTGGTATCCCCTTTCCTCACACCTTTTCTGGTGTTTAAGTATCCAAGCAAAGTGTCCAATGGAACTCAATTACAAAGTCAATTGGGGAGGCTGTGCCCCCGAAACATTTTCTTGTCACTTTTATCAAGCACTAAAATGCAATAAAATATAGGGTAATTTACTCAGAATACTCTTTGGTGTGTGTAGCCCTGTTTTTTCCTTATTTTGTTCACGTGATGTTGCCAAACATCTAGGGGATAGCACCACCTTCTCTGTTGCTACAAGAAATTGCTGTGTGGTCCTATTTTTCTCTCTTATGACCAAACATAGACCACAATGACTTTCCTATTCTAAAAATGACAAAGTATTATGTCAACAATCAGATCTGATTGGTAAATAAAAAGAAATAGAGGTCACACACACAACATGAGGTATATAACCTTAAATAGTATACTGACCAGTGTTACAGTGTGCAGCAGAACAACATTTCGGGGGTCAAATGGGGGGGGGGGGGGGGGGTACACACCTCCCTGACGTACCCCCCTTTGACCCACGAAATGTTGTTCTGCTGCTCACTGTAACAACACTGGATTTTGATTGAGTCTTTGCCTGGTTCATTGGGGGAATTATACCACAATTACACTTTACTCCTTGGGTGAAATTTACTAAGGGCGAAAGGATCGCCTGAAGTAAATTTCCGTTCGCACGTGCGGGATTTTTACTGCACATGCGGGATTCGGATCGATTTGCAATCGCGCGATCGCAAATCTAGCGAGATTCCGATCGTGCGATCGCAAATCAATCGAGATTCCGATCGTGCGATCGGAATCTCGCTCGATTTGCGATCGCACGATCGCAAATCGATCCGAATCCTGCGCGTGCGGTAAAAATCCCGCACGTGTGGTACAAATTACGATCGGGCGGAACAAATCCGCCTTTCATAAATTTCGCCCCTTGTGTGCATTCAATTTTTTCTTTTTTTTTTTGTAACAATCAGATCTGACCACTTGAGGCATACTATACACAAACATACATGTTCAACATTTATTACAATCATTATGTACATCCTAACCATATTATAAACCGGAGCTAAAACAATGAAATAAAAGGTTCTTCGTTAAGTGGTCTGGATGAAATAATATTGTATAAAAAGTGATCGTACATACTACATTATTATGTGAGTGTATTTACAACAAAATTGTATTTTCCATATCAACATTGTGTTTATAGAATTGTCCTAAAATATCTAGCCTCACTAACCAGAGAGAGACACAGGTTTTTTTTTTGTTTTTTTAGAGTTGAAATCCTTGAGATCTTTGAGAAAAATTCTCCTGCAATGTTCAGGGCAGACAAATTAAGCGGGTCACTGCAGAAGAAACAGGGTGAAACGTCAAGCTATGTATTTGCAATGAAGCAGTAAAACTGTTAATTAAGACTTATTGGAATTATTTTGTCAGCATCAATGAATTCTAAAAACCCTACAGTGATAGGACTTGTATACCGTCTGAACCGTGGACAGACCTTTGGTGACCTTCCCAAACTTCTCAGCATGATAAAAAAAAAGATGAACTGCAACTTGTACAATGGTCTGTTGTCACCAGCAGTGAAAGAGCAAGCTATGTCTGTTAAGAAAGATAGGGTAGTTATTGATCAAGGGGTTATGTCTAGAGTAGTAGAAAACATACTCAAAAGAAAAGTTCTGCCTTCGAAATATTCCTTTATACATATTTTTTTAGCTATATACTGTATATATTCTTGTTTAAACTGCCCTATTTATATTTATAAATATCTTTTTAGTACAGCACTATTGTATGCAATTGAATGTACATGTTGATGTGAATTGCTTTATTTAAAATGGTTTGACCTTCTCTAGGCCATGACACATACTAAATGATTTATTTGTACTGTGCTTTTCAGTGGTTTTTTTTTAAATTATTATTAACATCTCTAGATGGTGCCTACAATCATTTAAATCAGCAGTTCTCAACTTGTGGGTCGCAACCCCTTTGGGGGTTGAACAACACTCTCACAGGGGTCGCCAGGGCCTGTCCTGGCCCTATTGGCGCCCTGGGCCTCCTCCCCACGCCCCCCTGCCTCGCACCTCCCCCCCTTGCCCCATGCCCCCCACTCACCTCCAACAGTGTTCCAGCGCCGTACCTCCTCTAATGAGGTAAGTTGAATGCTACGACACTCCTTAGATGTTCGGGTCTTGCCAGCAGCTGCTGAATATAGCCGACAAGATTCAAAGCAGCAAAGAGCGCTGTCTCATTTAACTTACCTCATTAGAGGAGGTGCATCGCTGGAATGCTGTTGGAGGTGAGTGGGGGCGGGGAACAAGGGGGGGGCACGGGGTTGAGGTCAAGTTTAGCGATGGGCGATGTGGGTGACAGCGCCCCTCAAATAGATTGCGCCCCTGGCCATCGCCCATTGGAAGAACCTGCCCTGGGGGTTGCGAACATGCTGTGACGCCGATAGTGAGCACAGGTCCCTTTATATAAAATATGCATACGTGATGACGCTTCGCATGAACGTCATCATGTGACACGCGACGCAATGACATTGGCCCAAACGTCAGTGCGCGACGTCAGCGCAGGGTGGTCACGGCCTCAACTAGGTTGAGAACCGCTAATTTAAATAATAAGTCAAACATTATTTTGCATAATTCAGTCTGTACCAAATATTCTACTTTCTGACATCAAGATAGAAGAAAAATGCCTCTTTTCCTTCTTCTCTCCTTGATAAGCTGGTTTGGCATAAAAACTTGTTATAAATAACATTTGACATAAGAAGTCATTTTAAGAAAGGCATGAATGCTCTTTGTAATTGTCAGGTTGATGACACACTTTGTTTTCAAGATTATTTCATCCAAAGTAAAAACGTAGTTAGTTAAATAAATTAGCAGCTTCTATATAATCATTGAGATTCGGAAAAATGTATTGTGAAGAAAAATTTAAAGGACAAATTAGCTATTGTGTAGATTATCCAGCTCCTGCTGGCACCAGTTATTCAGTTTTAGAAATATCAAGCATGTAGAGTGACTGTTTAAAACCCCACTAACTACATTCTTTTGTCCAGGGTTGGCCTTATGATTTGGTCCAAAACTGGAGCTTATAGAAAGCTGCTTTAATTAATAATCCTTTTGGATGTGATATATAGAAATATTATACATTTTACATGTACATGTGGCTTATTCTTAAAATCCATTTCGATTAATACAACCTCCTACCGTTTCAAAGATTTTATTGTTGTTTTTATTTGTTTATTTTGAAAGTGCCAACATATTTCCGTAGAATGCCCTTGGTCTGTATTGAAAGTTACAGTGCACACTTCCCAGAATCAGTGCCATAATAAACTATACTGCATAATATCCCACAGGGTTGGCTGTTACAATGCAGTTTTCAGCAATTGCTGCTTCAGTTACGGTCCAGCATGTCCATTGTCAATGTTAGTGGGCTACCATACAAAATGTCCAGCATCAATGCCAAAGTTGCAGTACAGAGTGTCCAGCATTGATACCTGTCATGATGCAGTGATCAATTTAACTTAATATCCGAATCTGAGCCGTCAGTGCAGAGTAATACCAAAAGATTGAAATAGAGTGAAAAGGCACAAACCCTTTTATTGGGTAGAAAGTTGCTATACACTATACACTAATATAATACACTATAAACTAAAACAATACACTATACACTAATACAATACACTACAGTATATGCTAATACAATACACTATACGCTAATACGATAAACTATACACCTATACAATACACTATAAACTAATACGATACACTATACACTAATACAATAAACTATACAATAATACAATACACTATACACTAATATAATATGCTATAAACTAATACAATACACTATACACTAATACAATATGCTATACACTAATACAATACACTATACACTAATACAATACACAAGTGTCAATAGTTCAGAAGTGTCCAGCATGTGTTGTACCATGAGTGATGCACACACCAGAAAAACTTCTCTTCTACAGTAGAGGTACAAGATTGCCCTGTGCTTATGTTAGTGGATGGAGGACTGTGTGGCTAAGCATGAGACTGGTGATTAGCCTGAATTAAATTAGCCGCAAACCCTTTATCAAGTCATGTGATTCATTCTTAGATTTTGGTGGTGGCACCTCTATCCTATACATCCATAAATGTCTCAGGATAGACATAGAAAGGGATGTAATATTCACTTATATACAGCTAGTGGGACATTGTGAGGTTGAACAAGGGACAGAGGGACATAAAAAGGGATGTAATATTCACTTATATACAGTTAGTGGAACATTGTGAGGATGAACTAGGGACAGGGAGACATAGAAAGGGATGTAATATTCACTTATATACAGTTAGTGGGACATTGTGAGGATGAACTAGGGACAGGGGGACATAAAAAGGGACATAATATTCACTTATATACAGTTAGTGAGACATTGTGAGGATGAACTAGGGACAGGGAGATATAGAAAGGGATGTATTATTCACTTATATACAGTTAGTGGGACATTGTGAGGATGAACAAAGGACAGGGGGACATAAAAAGAGATGTAATATTCACTTATATACAGTTTGTGGAACATTGTGAGGATTAACTAGGGACAGGGAGACATAGAAAGGGATGTAATATTCAC
>WMED01017759.1:0-12905 GCA_019650415.1 Pipa parva | reverse complement strand
ATCCAGCGCTACCACAATTTATTCTGGTTCAGAATAATATTTGGATTTTTGTTGCACATCCATATTCTGTGCTCGTCCAGAATTGATCATTGAGTTATACCCAACTGTGAAACATCTGGCTGAGCAGGGATCAGCTAAGTGTAGGTAGATGTCATGGATTTAATTCCTTTATTTAACATGAAATATCAACTAGCTAAACAAATACCTGTGCTAAAGACATTTCCCAATTCTCAAACCATTTGCTAATATTACAGTTTCACAGTTAATTTAAGGGTGGTGATTTTATATTTTTTGGGGGGAAAGATCTATTTGTTAGTGATGTTACTTTTCTGTTTTTTTGGTAAAAGCTAATCAGGCTCATTTAACTCTTTTATAACACCATTGTACAGATTTGTAGAATATGCTTAAGGGTCAGGCTGGCTGTTTTGCAGCTGAGTTGTTTTTAATTAAGCTTATTATTGCCTATGTTGAAAAACAAAAAAGCCCTTGTGGATTATCCCTCAGGAAACAATGGATGCTTTTTTTTTTTCAGCTCAGATACAAAACAGCCAGTGTGACCCTGGCCTTAGAAGTGCTATTTTACACACGATACCCCACTTCAGTCTCTTGCCAAACTAATTCCAAACCCTTGTTATCTTGTGTCCTTTTGCTTAAACAAAAGTAATACTATGCTTAGTAGTAATCTTGAAGTTAGAACATTAGTTAAACATCACTTATGTGAGTTAGTATTTGTATATTAGTGCATCTATGTTGATTTGGATTCCAACATGTACTAAAATGTTAGCTTAGTGCGTATGATATAGCCTGATAAATGTGAGACTGTTGTAAAAAGGTAGAAAATTTTTTCTGCACGATAGTTTTAGTAAACTAACCACAGATTATATCATAGTGACAAATGTAGAAGCCACAATGTTTCATGATCCATTCTTGTGATCCATTGTTTTTTCCATCTTCCATTCCTCTCATCCACTTCAGGAATGCTTCTTCTGCTGTGTATGGCTGCCAGAGCCCTGTCCATGAAACCTATTTCCAGCAGCTGGCACCTCCTATAAGGAATTCTGGAGTTCCAGACCCACAAGACAGTGCATTTATTCTTCCCAGCAAGTCCAAACAGAAGCTACTTAAACATGGCATTAACCTTCTTTAATCTCATTAAATTGTCTTAATTCCTTAACAAGGGCAGAGATTGACCAAGTAACCCATTGCAGATTAGATATTTACTATTTGTTATCCGAGCTGCATTAGACCAGTGACATGTAGCTGTTCATTGTCAGCAGTGAGTTACTGCCACACTAGCCCTTTTATGCTTTGGTCATTTTGCAGTGACGTTTGTGAGAGAAAGCTGCCCATAAGATTTTTTTTTTGTAAAACTGGTGTGTAGCCTCACTTGCATGTGACTAGCTGCAATAAAAATACAAACTCTCTGCAGACAGCGCATTAGCACGTTAAGCAAAGCATATAATGCAAGTGAGCTGAACAATCACATTTTACAGAAATTCTAATGAGCAGATTTTTCTCAAAAAAGTCACTGAGAATTTTCAGAGAATATTTGCTGTAAGTTCCTGTCCTGGAGGACAAAATACTAGTGTGGCCCTTGTCTTACCTAGACCATCTTTTCCACTGTTATTACATTCCCTCAAAAGTGCATTATCAGTAGAAATTTATTGTGCTTCAAGGCATGTGTTTACATTTTTGTCTTGTGCGTGTGTGTATATAATATGTAAAATGAAAATCCAAGCATTCTTTAATGGTTTGGGTTTTTGTGAAGATGCAGGCATGTATTAATGTATTCTGCTTGGAAACACCTTATTTAGTACAAATTAAAAGTAGCACATTTTAAGTGGCAAATGTTACACAAAAAGGTGTTTGCCTATTCCTAAAATGAATTAATGTATTTTCCCCCAAGATATATTTATTTTAATTTCACTACTTTTTCACTCAGGTCATTTTTCTTTTACGTATAAGCAAATTTGGTAAGACAAATCTTATAATAAGAATGTCAAAAAGGCAATATACCCTGTTAGTAAGTAGGTGTCAGGTTCAGTCTATTTTCCCAAAAAACTGCCATTTGTATGGGGCTATGTCTTACTGATTACAAAATGTTCTCTTACTACAGATTGTGTATTTATACATACTGTATGAGTAGCTGCCACTGTGTGGCTTTGTACATGGGGGGGGGGGGGGCATGAGTGCAACACTGTATGTTTGTGGGGTTCTGATTAAGTCATCATTGTGACAATATGATTACATTGTATGCTCAGAAACTAAAAATTGTTGGTCCCCACTCTCCAATAAAGATACTGTGGTTCTTATCTCATTTATTAACATCGTTGTTAAATGAAACAAAGACAAATGTGTCTCACTTTATCAGGATTATTTTAATGGAGTCATAACTTAAAATGTTTTAAAAACCCAGTCCAAAATTCTAATCAGTGTTTTAAGCAAAAAACTAAAAAGTGTTTCTGTGATAACATACTATTTTTTTAAATCACCAAATGAATTTGCTGGTCTTGTCCTTAAAGCATACTAATAATGAATACTGAGCATATATCTTGAGTGCTTTAACTTGTGTTTGGTGAGGCCTCATTTAACAGTCACCTCTGCATCCAGGATATGCATTTATTTACATAGATTTTGGGCACATGTAGAATAGTATTGTGGTTTTTATTTTTTCTAATAATTAATTGAGAACACAAACTATAAATTGTGTATGATACTTTTTACAACTTTATAAAGTTAAATTGTTTTAGGGCAGAAAATCTTTGTAAAAGCCTTTCTGGTGCTAACTTTAGTTCTGGAGCTGGAATCACTGGTAAAGCAATCATATCATTTGTTTTGTAGGCATCTACAGTCTGTTCATCTAATGATTCTAACTGGACTTTGCAAAATTCAAGCTGTTAAAAGTCAGATTGTGTATGAATATGTACTGTACATCCTCTGACAAACGAATAAAGCCACTGATTTAATTAGTGGAGATATCATGGAAGTTTCACTTAACGCCAAGTCTTTACTGTAAAGCTCTTGATACACTAATGCCATACATTAGTTTGCTGAAAACAGCTTCAAGGCATAAGTCACCATTCATTTGGAAATTTGTGCTTTTCCCCAAGTTAAATTATATGGCCTGAGGGGCTTAGGAATTCTTTTGAAGCTACTCAGTGAAATCTGACTGGAAGCACAGTAACTATTTTGAATTAGATATAACACAGTTCAGTTACTTTATTTCTTCTGGTTAATTTGAAAAGCTTTACCTGCCTAGACAGTGCATAGATAACTGGCCCTTTATTACAACTGTATTTTTCACTTTTTAGTAACATTTAGTAAATAATACTTATCATACTAATATTATCTAATTAAACCACACAATGGCCTTTATTTAAAGGGGCACTATAGCGCTGATATAACTTCACGCATACATATAAAACTACTTTATTCAAAGCCATTTGCTGACACAAAGTTAAAAAAAAAGTAAAGTTTAGTGAAGAAATAATACTTGCCATTTGTTTCCCTTAATTAGTTTTCCTGAAAGCTAACATTTTCCTCTCCCTCTCCATTCTGTTCTGCATGAGAAGAAAAAATCTGCCTGACTGCTATTGGATAAGTAGTGTGCTGACCTTTTGTCTGCATAAATTAAGCTTGGAATGCAGGTGATTACAGAGGGAAAGCTGACTTGTGTATATGGGCTAAGTAGTAAGTAGGGCCAAAATGGCCGGGGGAGGGTACCTTTTCATGGAAAATTGGCCACACACACATTTCCTGGTGCAGGAATTTATCAGTGCTCCCTATTCAATAATTCTGCATCACATGAAACAACCTCCTATGACTAAGCGCTACCGCGCGAAACGCGTCAGGAGGCGCTAACTGATGCTTTGATTTTTAACCTGCACCATGAATCCTGTTTTTTAATCGATTCTAAATAAATTTGATGTTTTTAACCGTGGGAGTGCCGGATATACGATTTCTTGTCACATGAAACAAATACTGGGGTGAAAAGCTTCTCACTAAGGTATAGTACTGCATATGTAAAGATGTAATTTGACTATAGTTGTAGCTTTAAGCATAGAAATGTGTACAGAAAATTATCTGAATTCCTTGTACATCTTTAGGTTAGAATATAGCAATACAAAAGGTACTCATCACTACTGTCGCTGCACACAAACCATCACACTAAATGGCATGTGTTTGTGTCTACATTTAATATATGTATATAATTCCAAAATATATCAGCTTTTCCCTTCTCAACAAGTTACCTTCCTTGGTGCTGCTCACTATGTTAAATATCCCAGTCCAGTGAATGCACTCCATGTGATTTAGCTTTAAATTCCTGTGACAAAATTTAGGTCCAGGCCTGGAACCTTTCTTAGGCACCATCAGTGGAAGGAAGCTTATTATTTATTGAATTCATTTAGCAGTTTCTTAAATATCAGTCAAAATGTTCCTTAAGTTTACTTTAACCTGTTTTAAGTTATTCCTAAACAAATATTGTTACTTTTACTGTTATGCACAAATCAGTATTTATTAAAAATGATTTTGTACAAGCACTCTGTTTATTCATTTCTTTCCATGATTTAAGAAGACATTCAAGCATAATAAGTGTGACAATGTTTATATACTGCTCTACCCACCAAACATTATCTTTTTATTTAGAAAGCAAATATTTAGGTTTTTCTGATAGGTCAATTTGACCTATTCTCCACAATTGTATCCATTTTGCTGCATTATCGCAGTTTTTTTCTTTTCGACACATTTCTGATTTCCCGCAATTTATGTATCGCCTAATAAAATTAAATCGATCAGGAAAAAGATCCATATCGATAAATATTGGTGCATTAATACCGCTACACTTTACATTACTCTCAATGGAGCTCCTTTCCCATCAATACCACTGATCTTTTCGATGGGAAAAAATGTTGTAAACTCTACCTCCATAGGCAATAATGGGTTTTCACCTCCCTCAATCAGGCCCTTTTCCGATATAAAAAGGTCAGAAGAGGCTTAATAATTAATATTTTAATAATTAAATATCGATAGCGATATTTTCAACTTAATTATAGGTATATGGATATACCAGGAAAAAACCTTTTCAATTTTTTATGTCCAAATTTGTGCCAGTTGTTGTTCATTAATATTATAATGGGTACTTTATAAAGATGGTTGTTGCACTCACATTTGCAGCCTATTTGATGATCATTATTAAAATGTTAACATAACAATATACATGAGATTTAACCACTGCAGTTCTCTTTCCTGTTTCCTGGAAGAGTTAGGGATCTGGCTGGCTCCCTGCACAAACCCATTATAAGGCGCAGCGCCTCTTTTTCACACTTAGAACAGCTTTGTGATTTTCAACAAACCGAAAGCTTCTTACCCAGACTTTTTACAAAGCAACTGTCAAGAAATATTATTTTTTTCTGCCTGGAAAGTAAACCATATCAGAAAAAATATTAAGGGTAAAATGCAGGCTTCTGTTTATGTATAAATATGTTGCTGCTAATTATGTAGTATATGAATTAGATCATGTTTCAGGGCCTCAAATCTTCTGTTTGCAAACACATCATGGTTCACAGTACTAATACAGCCCAAATATTGTCTGGTTCTATTACACGTACACTACCAAATGCTACAGGAGATGCTACAGGAGCTCAAAAGCAAGCCCCCTATGTGTTTTATATTAAAACCTTTACTGAAATATATTTACTTAATGCATGTTGTAGGGATCCTACCCATTTCTTTTCAGAAGCAATTATTTTGTATTTCTGTAGTGTGAAGATATGTTACTACGACTGCAACATCTGAACTGTAACAATTCTCCTCAATACAGGTGAACATTTGTATATTGTTGGTAACATTCCTAAGTTTTAACGTTTGAAGAAAATTATCAGGCAACATTATTTTAATAGTACAAAAGGCTTCTAACAGCTATGTATCATTGAAATGTGTCTTATGATGACTTAGTTTTTCAAAAATTAGTTGAATCTTTTGCATCTATTATAATTTCATTAAAGTCTGCAACACAGGTTAAAAATAGGTTTGTGAGTTTGGGAATTTTGAATAAACCATTGCCCCATAATCATTATTGTTTACTACACATATTTTGTAATTCATCAACGGGACAATCATTTACTGAGGTATTGTAACCCATAGCAACCAATCAGACATCAGCTTTCATTATTACTGCTCTTTGCCAATGAATGCTAACTGCTGGTTGGTTGGTTGGTATGGTTTTCTGTGAGGCCAGGGACACATTGGCATATAGGTGCGCATCGTTGCATTAATTTATCCTGCCCCCTTGATGCAAACTATTAAGTTAATGTAGCCACACATCATAATAATTACTGAATTGCCCCTCAAGCTTTTAAGTTATACATACAGAGCAAAATATGTTTCCATCTGAGTCTGAGTTTTGCTTTTTTATTATTTAATGTTAAGACATGATTCACATATTGCAATACACATTCCGTTCTTTGCCATAATCTTTTATGAGGCTTCATTACAAAGCTTATATGTTCTATTATCAAAATGGTTGGCTGTGTTAACACAAGTCATTAGCTCAGCATGAGAAACACATTGTTCAGAGATTTGACTCTAGCAGCTTACTTGAAAGGACATTTTCATTCAATGTCTTCCCAAACACCCTAATAAAAAGCCTTTTGAGAAGGTGTGAGGTGAGGGGGCTAGGCATGCCTATTTAAACCACTTTTTGAAGAGGCGCTATTATATCACATGAACAACTGGAAGAAAGATGAGTACCATTTGGTTTTGGATATTCTTATTTTTGCAGGTTTCATGGACATTTCCTTTGCACGTTAGGGGAAATAATGGGGCACCACTGCTGGAAAACAAAGTTGAAAGAACAGATCCCAACAATTTTATCAAAAGAAGCAGAACGGAACAACATTTCAGAGAGTGCCTAGAAACATTCCTGGGGATGATTGGTGGGAGATGGACTAATAGACAGGACTTTCTGAAATACCATCAGGCACATTGCAAATACATGAATCAACCATGGATAGAGGGGAAAGAAAATATTTATCATCAGGATTCTGGTTCTGTTTTCTTATTAAAAGTCTTCACTGGACCCCTAAGACCAATGTTTCCTCAACAGAATATTTTTCATTTCATTAGCAAGCTTTATAGGTGCTGTAAGCTTGGATTTACCTGTAAAAGAATAAAAGGACTGCAGGGAAAATTGGATGTCAGTAAGTCATCTGTTGTTATTCCTTGTATGTTTTGGAAATTGATTGTCTCAACAGGCACAAAGTCCGACACCTGTTTAGTTATGCATCAAATTAAGTAACATAATAAATGGTACAGATCATGTTTTACAGGTTGAGGGTACAGATAGCATGTAAGATATGAGAGATGTCATCTGTTTTGCAGATAAAAATGCAACAGCACCAACCTAGAGATCACAGATATGTAACACAGATTAAGTGTTAATCTGCTTCTGTTTTTGAGTTACTGTACATTTAGATATTTCATTGGGGAGTGCAGGCCCTTTAATTAATTAATGCATGCCCAGGAACAATGATGTAACAACATGTTACATCATTGTGACTTGCGCACAGATTATAGGCACCGACATGCTGGGTTTGGTGCCAGCCTGCTCTGGCAGAGGGTTTTATAGGGAGGCTTATACTGCTTCTGATGCATTCCTTAGTTAAATATATTTAAAGTATAGTATAGTATAAAATACCTAAAGTATAGCATAGTTAAAATACCCCTACCTGTTCAAGTGCTACTATTCTCTTTTTCTAAGGAGCTCATTGGGAAAAGCATAAACTTCTTGGTGAGCTCCTTACAAGAAGCAGTAGCATTAGGACAGGTCGGGAATCAGCTTGGGGCCCCCTAAAGGTGAGGTTTAGGTATAGCTGGGCACACCCTGTGTGCATGCCTTTGACATATTTACAGTCACCACCTGTATGTATTTTAAATGTAAATACATATAGAATTAAAGTTCTTTATACACAACAATCTATAAGATTAAAATAATTCCTATAAAGACATAACTGATATGTAATATTAAATATATGAATCAGCATGTTACTGAGACATTTTCAGTCATGGTATCAGCATGTTTAACATTTAATAAATAGTTATAGATTTTTAAAATATTTGTGTTGCTGTTTGTTTTTGTAGACATATTTCTGTAAGAATTTATAAGGGGTTAATCTGCAAACTGTCTTTATTATTATACTTTATTGAAGCTAATGCACAGTACTTGTGTCTGATTAGTATTTTATCTTTAAAAAGCCCTTTTGATATGTTAAAAAGTGGTTTTATGTATCCAAGTGTCAGTGTCATTTAAACAGTACAGGGTTAACATAAATAGTTGAAGTGTCACACCAGTCCTTCTCTGCATGTAAAATCTGTATACCCATGTCTGAAGTATATTCTTTATACAGGTATAATACTTAAATACACAATACAAGCAATGCATTTTCCTCTTTAAAATTAATAATAATTGGATGAGAATACTTTTGCACTCAATAAGCCAAACATCCAAGTCGATGTAAGGGAAATAAACGGGTGTTACATTATTAACATGCCCTGAATAGAAAATATTCAATATAACTGATGGAACTTTTCTAAACTGAAATACTGAAGTGCCTTTTACTGTTCACAAAGCATTCCTTGTGGGTTTTCCCCATAAAAATTGCACCATAGGAGATTTTGATATCACATGCTTCTTACTGTTTGCGTAGTTCATTTTAATTTCAGTGGAATAAATGTATGTGTAAAGTTGATAAGAAGATCAATAACACTAAGACTAATATGACCTCTTCTGTGTTTTACATCTTGTGTGTAGGTGATGGAAAGAAAGAGGTGGAATTCTACATTGATGCAGACATCTTTAGCCTCTCAATTCAAAGGGCAGAACTCCACCTGGAAATATCTCTTAGTGACCAAGTGACTGTGATTCCAGTATTAACAGCAAAAGGTATCACACACTCTAGGTAGGTATCTTCTACCCATCAGGCAGAATTAGTTCATGAAACTAACATTCTAATTATAATACATTTATCAAATCATTTATTTCATATGATAAATTACTTTGGTCTATGGCATTGTTTATGTTTGCCTCAAGATATGTAGAGTAGTTACATAGCATTCTGGCTTTTATTACTGACTCCTCTTGAAGCTTTTATATTAATAATGGGGAGCACTATTGTTTATGCTATTGAGGCGATGGGATTGATCTGTTGCTTTCCTTGCAAAAATATATTACATTGCACATCGCATTGTGTTGTACATTCCTAAAACTAACAGCTAGTAATGAAGTTAATTTCATTTTATCAAGACCTTTCTATAAACAGAAATAGTTCCAATAATTGTAATGATTGCATGGATGGCTAAGCAACTGTAATGCCATGTTAAATTAGTTATTCTACCTTAAAGAGTCTGATTAACGCTGCCTCTTTTTATTGCAGATTCACTCCGTTAAGGAATGAGCATGGCATGGAACTACCGGTAGCACTGGATGTGATGTTCCTCTTGCAAATGTTAAAGGAAATGGATACTGAAGATGTCACGAATGAAGAAGTAACAGAGTTGAGTCTATCTCTGCACTGCTTCCTAAATGAGCTTCTAGTATCTTGTAACATCCATGGGGTATCACTCCTTCATCCACCCTTTCTTACTCTTCAGTATGAATGAGAGGTTGTGACTTCACTACTTTATAGCAAACTGCAATCCACATGCTTTATGGATTCTTGGCAAGAGACTTTCCTCATGCTTTTATAGTGCAGCTTAATATTTAACATGATAACTGGCCTATATGTTGGTAATCGTGGGAAACAATTACTACTACAAAGAAAATGTTTTTTTTTACCCAGAAAAGTACAACATTACAGCAGACGTAAGCTGTTTGGCACCATCATTCATTGATAATATGAGAGCATTCTAATAACAAGGGGTGGTTTATACATATACTTCTTCTTTTATGCCATAGGATACATTTAAACCAAGTGTTGGCATGGAATGGGGTGGTGCCTCTTTATTGATGAATGGCAGCATACACCTGAGAGAGCTATCTGTCTTTTATACCTAAATTCACCATAACCTTTTGTCTGCAGAGGTTGTATTTTAATATTTATATTTTTACTTGGGATCTGTCTCGCCTGAGAATGAGATGTTGAAAATAATATCTATCTGGTATTGATGTTCCATGTTATGCTTCTTTATTTGCATCCGTGTACTGTAGTGTTAAATACAGTAACAATGACACAAAAAAACAAAAAACACATATGAAATAATTCAATTGTAACTAGCAAATACTTATCCAATATTTCCTGTAGGTTGTAAATGAGTGAAGAATTTTGAGGGAGGGATTGTGTTGTTACCCTTTACATTTTTGAACACTAAGACCCCAATATTTAAGTCATGTTAAACCATGACAGCTATCTGGCATCCAGGTATACACTACACCACTCATTCAGGAGAGTATTAACAATGAATCGGGTTACCTCTTATTTGCTAGGCTACAAAGTAAGAGAACAGTTCTTGTTCTGGCACTTGATTTCTAAAATACAAGATATTATGCTCTTAAATGTATTCATTGAAATTTAAGGTCAAGATGGTAAATGTTTAACTTCATTTGACTTGCACTCATTTAACTGGATTTGGAATTTACATCTGTAGCAGTGTGTCCTTAAACAGAATACTGGGAGTTGGAATTACTGACAGAGAATTTGTAATCATTTCAATGAGGTTTTTAATGGATAAGTGTAATAAGGGCAAATAAATGGTCTTTTTTATTTATCAGATCTCTGTAGGCTTTTAGTAAAAGCACCAAATTACAACTCGGCATGAAAGAGATTAAGGAGGCCCATCATTTTAGATCTAAAAAAAGTGCAGTGAACAAGGTGAAAATCAAGGCAAATGTGCTAAGCTAAACTTACTGAAATATACAGTATATTGGTGTAATATACCAACAATTTGGAAGGTTTTACATTTCAGTGCTGGATTTTGTAGTAGTGTACCCAGATCCTTACATTAATAGAAGAACGTCCTTTCATTTGGAAAGCCTTTGAGCAGGATTCAGTCCATTGTTAGGCTAGAGACATACAGCAATGTCTATATGGATACAAAAGACAAACTGCAAATCTGGGATATTATTTACATAATCATTGTTAAAAAATGCAGTAACTGCAAAACATGCACTTTAATCTGAGAGTATTTTGTATATAGAGAGATATTTTAACTCTTTATTTTATAATAAATCTTTATTTATTTTTACATGCCTGGTTTTGACTAATATGTTCAAATTTATCTTATTTGCCTTCTCTGTCTTCGCACAAAGAATTTCCTCCATACCCCTGGGAAGCCACTGGTTTTACATACCTTGATCCCTTTCAGTTTAGCCACGTGACAATTTTTCTATTGTCCCCTGGTTTCTGCCCACTTTGCATCTGCTCTGTTTCCCTTTAGATTATTTTTGATTCTCTACTCATTCTAGCTCCAACTCTTTCATCGCTTCCCTCTGTGAATCTGACTCCTCAATAGAGCCACTAGCTGATTGGTGTAAATGTTAATAAAGCAGCATCTTTTTCTGGGTATGGCCCTCCCTTTTAAATGGAGTCATTTGGGTCTCAGTCACTTTCATACAGTATAATAATTTATCCAACTGGCAGGTACACACATATACTGTATATACGTATGTATCTCACTGTGAATGAGTTCTTTGTTAAACAGAAGACAACTTGCAAAGCCGGTTTCATGTTTGTAACTGTGTTGTATTGTGCTGTATCATAAAGATTACAAGCAAAACATAACATAACTCAGAGCATTGGAATGTTTATTTTACAACTGTTGCACAAAGGAACTGGAGTCAACAGTTAACCTCACAAATATGATTATGCTGCATTTTTGCTTAAATAAACAGAATGCAAAGTGTAGCTTAGGTATAATAATGACAGCCTAGAATTTATTAAAGGGGACCTAAAGGCATAAAACAAGAAAGACTTATTGAAAACCTTACTAGTTATAGTGGTGAATCGATACAGTCACAGCATGAGCTGTGCTGTAATTAGCTGGCACTCGATGCTTCTTCACAGAGTGCAGGCTGACACAGAAGCCAGTGCCACAGCTCCTCCCACATCGGGTGCCAGCTAATTAAAGCACAGCTCGTGCTGTGACTGTAGCGATTCACCACTATAACTAGTAAGGTTTTTAATAAGTCTATCTTGTTTTATACCTTTAGTTCTCCTATAACCACTGTGCAAAGCAGATAGATGATTGCAAGAGTAGCAGAAGGGATACTGAGCATACATGTGTGTATGTGGAGCATGTGAAAGTTGGAGATTTCTGATGTTGTCCCTGTCCACATCACTTTACTTTATTTGTGTAAAGTATAAATAAAATCAAATCATAAACAGACCTGCTGTATTAAGACCCCCCTAACTGTGTGTAGGGGAAAGGCTACATGTACATGTAAGGGCTTAACTTCCTATAAAGGTTACCTTTTAATTTGTAGGAAAATTTTAATTTCTTGCAATGAGCCCCTGAATAAGGAAGGTCTTTAGCTGTGGGTGGCCTTTTTCTTCCTGGACCTTCTAACACTTGTATTTTACTTGATAACTAACTTTCCTATTTAATATAAAAATGTAGTTCTCAGTAAAAAAGTTATTCAAGCAAGTGTGGGACTTCAGTAGCACCAGGAGATTCACAAATAACAGCTCTTCTCTAGACTTTATTTTTATTGGTGAATAACGGTGGAATATCCACAGAGGAAAGACTGCTCAGGAGTCAATACCTGATGTATTAATGACTCCTGCAATCTGAAGTGATATAAGGTGCTGGAGGAAAGACTAACTCCAAAGTCCAAATATTCATGAAAAAATGATAAGGTCTGGCACTCCAAAAGTAAAAAGTTAAATTCTCCTTTATTGATCCATAAAATCAGG
>WMED01017758.1:0-12314 GCA_019650415.1 Pipa parva | reverse complement strand
ACATGGTAGTTTGTTTTTTAGTAGTTTCAGGTAGATTGCTTTTATTACGCAATCTTCGAGTTTTCCTTCTCTCCATTTTGTTACATTTATTTGTTTCATTTGACATATCTGGTTTATGTATTCTGGAATTGTGATCTTAAATCCTTTTCAAAGAAGGCACCATACAAACGATGCTATAAGCTGATAATCTCAGATGTTTGGCCATGGAAAGCACGACTCCAATACAAACTGGAGCATAAAAGTTATAATAGATGGAAAATACAAACACACCTAATTCCCTATAACTAAATTAAATATTGGAATATTTTAACCATAACCATTCTTCCATGAAAATAATACATTCCAGGATCTTCATCTCAAGTCTACTCTCTGGCACTTCAATTCAAACTTTTGAGTAGCAACGCCTTATTTCCTTTTGCTAGGAGGACTAAAGCTTATTACACTGGCATTTTCTTTTGCCACAATGCTTTGTATTACAACAGGAGTGCTCTCTTTCTCTTTTAAAGGAGATGTATAGGCTCATTTGGTTGTGGCGCAGTTTATAAATTGCTGCATTAAACATATAACACTTGAAAGTGCTTGGATTCTCTTAAATATGGAAATATATACTGTGGGGAACTAGTCAAATGACTGGGGAGCAGGTAGCATGTTTTAGCCAGTAAAACCCCTAAGTATAGCAATAGCCGCACCTTTAACACACAGACAGTTAGCATTTTCCTTTAAGTACAATTCATGTATCATTTAAGGTTGAGAAAATGTCAGAACAAAGTAAGCAGTTGTCTTACTCACAACACCGGTACCAATGCTCTGGTCACCTCTTAGCAGCATTGAATACTGGAAACAGCAGCAGTCTTTTGTCTCTCTCTACAGGATCACAACAGTACAGCATAGGGCCCCTGCAGTACTATGTGAACACATGGAATAGCGAAGCCTTATCCCTGACCTCAGGACTCTGAGAACAGGATGTCCTCCTCACTCCTGTCGTGATTTTGGGCTGTTGTTCTCCTAGTGTTTACAATGCCACACACTACTGTACTCTATAACAGTAACTACCCCTACAGTTACCTCTAAGCTAGGGCCAGTCTTCTTCCACAGAACTCCTTCCTTACAAGAGAAAGAGTTTTGTAATACAAAGCATTGTGGCAAGAAAATGCCAGTACAATGAGGTTAGTATTCAACGCATGGTTGTGTTCCCTTCAAAAGAGGATGGGACGCACTTACTATGCAGCGTAAAAACAAGCAATAGGCAGTAAAATCATCTGCCACTTCAAGGGGGGGGGGGAGAAAAAATGCTGCCCCCATCACCAATGGTTCTAGCTCATCCCAAGAATGAAGAGCAAACAGCAGGGTATCACACTGGGAGAGCAACATCCAGCATGCTAGACCAGAATATGGTCATGTGAGCTCAATACATAAAAACAAAGATACAGTAATCTTAGGAATGTAAAAAGGAATGAATAAGGCGGGGGTAATATTTCTAACATTTGGGATTTTTTTTCCTGCCTGCTTATATTATTGGTGAATTGCATCATAGAAACAATCATGTGATTTCTGACTGGATAACCCAAGTTTAATTTATTCATAAATGTTAATAGACATTTCCGTTTTGTTTTTTGTTTTTTTACTGTTCAGTATAGCAACCTTGTTTCTGCTGTACACGTTCTTCTGAAGTTAAATTTTAGCCTTGGTTCATACTATTATAATTTATGCACCCCCTTCACAAGAAAACCTGCTGAAACACAAAGAGTAAAACACTTCTCAGTATTTTTTAGTATTTGCAGTGTAAATTTGCAAGGATTAGCTATAAAGTATGATAATGGAAAATATCTATTTTGCCACATTAGCTACATCTCCTTTGTTATAATGGAACGCAGGGGTGAAAATGTTAACAAATATTTCGGGCCTCATTGTCAAAAGTTCAAATAGTCATGTAGAACTATGAATTCACATCTATTCGCCACTTACCCATGTTCGCTTATTGAATAAACTCTGGACAGTGGCAATACATGATTCAGGTGTCTACGATAGTCGCAAACTTACAGAGATCTTCCCATCACTTTGCATGCACAATTACTTCTACTACTGACTAAGCAGAGGAGCGTGTCAAAGGTGAGAATGCGACTAGCCGCACTGCTCCAAATTCACCTGTTTGATTTCCCCACTTGGTGAACTGCAGTGACTATTTCATCAAAAGTGACAATAGAAACTGTAACTAAATGACAACATGACCAACGTACAAGGTGACAGAATATTTACAGAATACAATTAGTGGGATATGGTGAGAATGACATCACTGCCTTTCACTTGTCAAATTCACCTCACTCTGAATGACTTCTCATCCTACATCTATCTGCGTGACTATGCCACACTACACATGTGACAGTGATTGCCTCTGTCTGCTTGTTTGACAAGAGTATTTTCCTCTTAACCAATAGTGAGAAGTGAATTTACGTCTAATTTGGCAATGCAACTTGAACTATAGTGAGGTGAATTCACCCTTTTGATAATGAGGCCCACAATGTGGAGGAAAGGACAAAATTCAATAAATGTTCAACAATCTTAATGGCAGTACAAACACACACCGAATTTGCATCTGGGAACATACAGACACATTCACCAATTCAGACTAGTAAACTACCATCATCATTATAGCAACCCTTGCCTATAGTTTTCTGCAGATTTCCTAGCAATCTTCCAGATTATTGATCAGAACCTATAGGACTGACTCTCATGTTTTCCCTCTTCCATCTACCTGCCTGCAGTTTTATTATCCACAACCTTTAATAATGCCATATTTTTGTTTACTTGGTTGTCTGCAGCAGATTCAAAGCTTCTAATCCCACAGCTCCTATTTCATCACCCCATTAAAGGATCAATTACTTGTCTCAATACCTACCTCCACAAACGAGCACCTAGTATAAATTAAAGGGACAGTAACCACAAAAATGTATTTAACATTAAAACGGTCTTAATTTTTCTTTTCTTTTAATTATTTCCAAGTTCATATTTTAATCAGATGAAAGTTTATTTTATTAAGATTTCTTTATTATACTCATCTGTTTAGATCTTACAGGCTATAATTAACAGTATGTTTCGTTGCAAGGTTAATGTATCCTAGAAGCCTGAAGACCATTTAAATAAAAAACAAGAACAAAAATGTATTTGAAAATTTACGTTAACTTTGCCAGCTTCTGGATGACAGTCACAAGCATGCATTAACCAAATTTCACTGGAAAAAAAGGAATGCAATGAGCAAAAGATATAAACAAAAGCAGTACAACCAAGAACTTAGTTTTAATAATATTGGAATAACAGCTACACCCAACCAAATTGGATTTTTTTTAGTAAGGACTGGTCTTTTAATTCAGTGTCCATCCTCTTCCATTAGTCATAAGTCTCCCACTCTTAACTCCAGTTAAAAATAAAGTAATAAAAGCTTTCAGTGTTAATTACAACTTTCTAACTTCTTTCATTTTCAAAACCATTCGTTTGAGGCGGTATGAATGAGGAAATTGTGCGCAAGCAGTGTGGCTATTTAAAGGTCATGGGAAAAAAAATAATCAAAGGTTAAATAATAAGGGGCATATTTACAAACATAAAATGACAACTAATGATAAAAAGTGGACTGCTCTCTGAACACACATGAATGAAGCGGTGTTACAGGTAAAAGTGGAACTTGGGCCATACTGAATAAGTCAAAGACAATAAATCCCACCAAACACACAAGGAGTTAAAACTCTGGGTCTCACCTTCCATTCTAGGTGATTTGCACCTTTGCTTCAAAAATACACCTGCAGTGTCAGAAAATAAACAGGATAATTAATATAGAAAACATCAGACACAACCCACAATAAACCAAAGGGGGCATTAGTCTTACCAAGGAGCACAGGCTCAGAGATACTGTCCACCTGCAAAAGGAGACCGTACGGCAATGATTAGCATCTGTCGCAGGTGAAGCAGTTTGTCGCAACAATACAACTAGGGAGAGGACAAACACAGGCTCCTGTACATAAGCCTGCCTGAGGGTGGCTTTTACTGTGTACAAGGCATGTTTATTTCTCCCATGGTGGGTAGGAAGATCTGGCCCATATTCAGCTTAGAAGAGAAGTAGGTTGTGGTTGCGATTTCCCAGTTTGGTGCTGACTGACTCATATTGCAGTGAGTGGGTGTGAAAGTAAGCGGGCAGCTTTGGGACACTTTGGTTAAAGGCTGGTTGCTCCCTAGTCCCAGCCACGGAATGTCTGAAATATCAGCAGCTTCGGTACCAAATCAGTCAAGACAGGACAGACATTCAGGTCGCTGAAAGGACCCATTTAGGCCCCACAGAACGTTCAGAAAATCTTTAAGAAGGCAGAGCACAGCTGCTTCCGGTCACCTGACTGCCATAAACCACAACCTCCAAATTATTGTTACGCTGACATCTTGTGGCAGCTGGAGGTATTGCATATTCAAGCCAATTCATTCTTCCTTTTTTACTCGTTCACAGTGATCAGTAAGAGAATTACATTCGTGAGGTAAAAAAGTGCAGTAAGGAAATAAAACACGACAGGTCAACAAATGCGACAGTTTTAGGTCTATATTAAAGGGTACAGGCCAGAGAGCCAGAAAGAGCTAGGAGGCTGACATGGAGGGGTCGGGATGCTTTAAAAATCGTCCCAGTTATGATGAGCTAAAAGCAGCCCTAAATGAGTGCACAATTGTTCCCCTATTAGACAATGTTAGGTGATTTAGCACAAGTTTGTTTTTCTTGTAATTTCAGATTGCTGGTTTTACAGAAAACTGTTGGTCAGTCCTTACCTGGCATTTCCTATGGGGCAGTTAATATTGTGGAAGTCTGAGAATCTCATTGAAAATGTCAATTTTTTGTTCGAATGATTTTCCGATAGGATTGTTTATTTGAAAAATGTTAATAAAAATTTAAAATTAAAAAAAAAGAAAAGAAAATGTCAATTTTTTTTGTGTATCTATTTTTTAAGTTGTATTTCTAATACTTGTAAAAAAAAATGGTCAAAAGAAATGAAAGAAAATCAGACATTTTTTAACTATCCTCTGCATGTTACAGTAGATTTATGTATCCTGTGCTTTTGTGCATATTGTCATAGTTTGGAAGTCTAAGGGCCTTATTGATTAAAGGATGAATTCACCTCTCTACAATTCTAATAGCATTGCCAAAATAGATGCAAATTCACTTCTCAGTATTGACTATGCAGAGAATAGAATTGTCGAACAAGCGGACAGCATAGTGTGGCATAGCCCAGTGAATAGAAGTAGGATGAGAATTCATGCAGAGTGAGGCACATTGGACAAGTGAAGTGCAGTGACATCACTCTCATATAGTCCATTCTGTTACTCTTTAGTCAATAAGGCCCTCAGGGTTAATCCTAACATTCAACGCTTATACCTGAATTTCTTGTCTTCAGACAACACAGGCACCTATTCCACATTTACCTTTACTCCCTTTCTTTACAGTTACAGCTTTGTTGATTGCATAAAATTAAGTATTCACATAACACATTTATGACCTTAATGTTTTCAGGGTGCAACCAAACTATGGCTCCCTATCAAGGTCCCTAATATTATTAATAAAAATATATAATCTCTTTCTGGAAAATCCTATCCAATTTATTATTAGATCATGGGATAACATGCAAAATTCAGCACAGCATTTCAGGGACTCTCCCACTGTTCAGACACCTTACAAAGAGGCCGCAGCCCCCAAACAGTTATGAACTCTGCACATTATTCACTGCAAAATCAACATTTATTGATCCAGTTCCAGTCAAACTAGAATGATACATTAGCAGTTGTAATTGTTTCTTACTGTGAAACTGGAATAGTCTTCAATATTCTTTATGTTAATATATTCACATGTTGCATGTAGAGAAGAATATGTACCAGCAGGGCAAAAATGGTGAGAAAAGTTCATGGGTTTCCATTGTTGTACATATTCTAATTTTTTGGATCTCAGGATAAGCTTATGTAGAAAGCTCCCGGGTATGCAAATTGTTCATCTATTTGACTCATGGCAGAAAAAAGTCTCAGAGGATATTCCCATGCCTGGGAGCCTTCTTACTCAGCATATGAGATCCAGAATATGTAAATGTTTAGCATGTGCAAACCATGTGATTGTTCCTCCGGCCATTACTTCTGTCCTTGTGGAATATTTGTATGTATAATTACCAAATATTTAATTCTTTTGAAGAAATATCTGGCAAAACCTCTGACAACACTCACAAATCCACAAACAAATGGTCAGTTTGGATGCTATTCATGGATACTCACATGTATAAATCTTTTTAATGGCTGCCATGACTCATGGCACAGGTTTTTTCCCTCCTTATTCATTTCCTCCTTTCTGCTTGTCTCTTCCTTCTCTTTCCCCCTTTTCTCCCTCTCTATTTCTCACTGTTCTCTCCTTTACTGTGTCTTAGCCACCTATCTATATAGCTTTTACTTACTGGCTTAAATCCAAATGTTTCTACTGGATAATGGGTCAGAAGCTACCAGTAACATGCTGTTTAATGATCATCTAGACAGCTTTGTTAATCAATGCTTGATTATGTAATACATTATTATATCAAGATTATGTGATGTATTTTGTATTGCCCATGATGACTTGTATGTTAAAGGTAATATTATGTTCTTTTTATTAAAAAAATTATATATACAGCTCTTATTACCTTTCTATCTGTGTATGTAAGTCTTCCTCCCATTTAGATTGTAAGCTCTATGGGAAAGGACCTTTAACCTCTTATGTCAATGTCAGCCAATATATTTAGCAAACTTAATTCTTTATTAGGTTTTGTTTAAGCAAAGACACATGTCCAGTGTAGTGACGCATTTCATCAGATCATATCTGTCAAATAAATTCAACGTTTAGCCTAAACCAGGGGTTGGCAATCTTCATAGAGGAGAGAGCCATTTCTCTTCCTCCTCCACCTTTGCTAATTCCTCCGGGAGCCACAAAGGGGGAGGAGCAAGATCACATGACCTTTGACGTCCCATCACAAGAGACGTCAAAGGCTGGGGCGGGGAGATCATTCGGAGCCGCACATCGCGGCCAAAGAGCCAAATGTGGCTCAGGAGCCGCGGTTTGCCGACCGCTGGCCTAAACAACTAAAGTTTTCAGCGATGAAGTCCAGATTTTTTTAAATCTGTGTATTTCAATAGGTATTAAAGCAGGGGTGGGCAAACTACGGCCCACGGGCCAAATCCGGCCCTCCAGAAGTCTTGGATTGGTCCACGGGACGATATTAAAATGGTGGCGTGGCCTAGCACCATAGGAGTCAGCATGCTAAGCACGCCCCCTGGCCCTCTGAAGCCATTGGGCCGTTCGTGTGGCCCGATGGCTTAAACATTTGCCCACCCCTGGATTAAAGGGACACTATACTGTATAAGGAACCAGAAAATCAGTCACTGTATTCTTGACACAAACAGTAGTGAAGGAGAAGGAGGTAGCAGCCAGGAGGCAGATATTGGCAAATTCCAGAGTGCACTTAGTTCTGTCAACTCCCAGGGCACAGAGTCTAAGGCACTACTGATTTTCACCAGTGACCCCTGCAAGGAGGTTTGGGCTTAGCAGCAGAGAGATACCCAGGTCACGACCCCTAGAGTTGCTGTCCACAGGTTGTCAGGAGATGCAGAAATGCTAAGAAGAGTAGTCACAAAACAGGTAAAAATCAAGACTGGCAGCTGTTAAACGTAGTCTGTAAATGAAGCAGAAGGTCAGAGCAGACAGAGATCAAACGATTCCAGAAAACCAACCAAGGTCATACACTGGAAATCAGGAATCAGAATCGCACGCAGGATCATCTAATGGAGTCCTATAATTGGACACTGACACCAAGTACTGACTGGCTTAAAAAGCCAGAATGGCGGGAATGCAACCATGGCAGAAATGACACAATGACGCAATCGTGATGTAATGACACAACCGCAACACTGAACTGCCTGAGGATGACGATAAGGAATATTCCTGACACATTAAAGCCTGTGAAAACGTGCTTTTTATTTATTGGCCACCTAGTTTTACATGCCACCCTCAAGTGTTAAAATTACAGGTTTAGGCTTACCTATTTTGCAGAATAATCATTGCAACAGAACCAAAAACAAGCACTTGGAGCAGAAGTTATCAGCTAATCATAGCCCCTACTTCTATTACCTCTGTTCAGGCTGTTACTTGTGTGCAGCATTTAAATTACTGAGTAGCTTTTGACTCAGAGTTGGTTTAGGCTGCTTTTCTGCAATTTTTCAGACTTTGAGCTGCCTTGTACTAAGTTTCCTGAAAAAAGTGAAAGTGAATTTTAATTTGTTTCAGGAGGGGGATCATGCTCAGTTAGTTAGCATAGCCCTTGACTAATGGGGAAGGAACTAGGATTAGCAGAAAACCTCTCAAAGTGCTTGTTTTTTGTTTAACTGCAAAATTGGTAAGCCTAAACCTGCCATTTTAACACTTGCTGAACTCATTACTAGGTGGCCATTAATTAGAAAGCTCTTTATTTACAGGCTTTAGTGTCCCGTTAAACAGGACAAAGGTGTTTGGCGTACAGACTTCAAATAACAAAATTGCACAGCAATTTTTCAAAACTACATTAAAATTTGGGCGAAATTTATTAAAGTCGGAAAGACCGCTTGAGATCTAGCATTGTTCTCGCAAGATTACCGCGTGAGTTTTTCAATAAAAAGGTAGCCACGCTACTAATTTAAAGTGTGGCTACCTTTCCATTGAAAAACTCACGTGGTAATCTCACGAGAACAACGCAAGATCTCGCACAAACTCAGAAAGACTGAGAGTGGTCTTTCTGACTAATACATTTCACCCTAAAAATCTGTTAACCATAAAAACACAGCCAATTAAGTTCCAAATACATGCCCTATACACAAAGGACAACCATAACAATCAAAGGACAATTCAATGCATACCATATAGCTTGGAACAATAAATTAAGTACTTAAAAAGGCACATTAAAAAAAAAAAGACCAAATGTTTCACTGTTTCTTCATTCAACCCTGTAATTTAAACAAGCTCTGTAACATTTTTTCCCCATTGGACCTCATTTTAAATCAGTTTGTTGGTACCCAAGTGAAGTATGCTGTTAATTATAGATGATTGAGAGTATAATTAACAAAAGATGTCAAGGGTAAGTGGAAGAAAACAAACAAATTTGATTATTTAAATAAACATCATATTCAAATTTTAATAAGTGCACTCACACAACACATTTCATTAATTTAAAACAATTTCTAAAAGTGAAGTACACAATCTCAGTATTATAAAATCTCACTTGGAATATACATGTCTAATTTAAATCCTGTTGCTGTTTTTAGTCATCTTTCTTCATCTTGATTTTAGACACATACTTTACAATCCGGTTGGCCAGTTCTAACTGATTCCAATTGTAATTGATTAGTTACTACGGTTGTATACAAAGTAGTTTGTTTCCTTTGATGTCCAAATTTTACTTGGCCCTTTTTCATGTGGAAAGAACATTTCATCGTCTTGAAATGATTGCAGTATATTATTAGATAACTGATTGTCACATGCATGGATCTGACTGGCCAACCTGATCATTCCTTCTGAGGGAGCAATTTAAACTCAGTTTAGATGAATTCAAATAACTTCCCAACACCTCCACACACGGGATAAGAGCAAACAATCAAACTAGCCAACCTAATTGTTACATCTGTAGCCAGCTTTAGCAGATGACAAGGTATGTTTGTTACATTTTTAAAGTACTAGAAAGCCAATTGTCAATTAATGGGATGTTTTTAAAGTCTTCCAAAAAAAAACAAAAAACAAAATGCATACCTTTAATACTATTATGTAGTGTAATGAATATTACCCTTCAAGGATAAGTATATCAACTATGTAAAAGGGCAGAAACATTCAACAAATCAAATGTAAAAATGTTTAAGAGTTTTCTATCTTAGAATAAAATTGTAGTAGATTGTGGCATTGGTAGAAAAGTATTCTTAGATAGTTTGCAGGTGGCTTTCATTTTTTATATGTTTGTGATTATTTACCTTTTTGTTAAATGTCTCTATTGTTTGTATTTAAATGGGCTTCTGGCAGCTAGGACCCATTAACTCACGAAAGGCTAAAAATAAATGCAATGAAAAAAAATTACAAATAAGGAAAAAAGTGAAGCCTCATATTAAAAGGAATATCCATCTTCAGCAAGAAAGTAACAATTTACAAATATAAAGTACAATCATTTATTTTTCCCTTTTTAAACTAAGCCACTGTATTTTTTGTTACCTGGACTGAATGCCTTCTGCAGGGGGCTAAGGTTCTATGACTACTCCAACCGCTCCCCAACAACTCTACCAAAATAAGGGCAAGGATATCGTACACTGGATTCTGCACAATGGCATAATCAGAGCACAAATCACTTCAGCAGAAGCTTTCACTGCCCATACATGGTTGTCATCGGCTGTGCTGCGGATGGGAGGGGAGGTTGGGGTTGTCATCAAGCCCTGTCAATAACTGAATGTCAAAATGTTTACATTAGCGGGCCCAGGTACCATAACAAATTATTGAATGTCAAATACTCAAATGTCTACCGTTCTTATCTTGTTTAAAGTAGACATCCTTTTTATTTAAATTCCTGGTTCCTGGGGATGAAGAAAAATAAAACAATTGCAAGTCTTAGAATGACATCATGTAGGAAATACTAAAATGTATTTCCTACATGAACCAATCCCTTTAACACTTTTAAATGTTCATTAGCATTTTACACAGTATTAGTGCTCCCTGTCTATTTTTCCACTTTGACCATAGGGAATGCAATCCTAGATTGATATCAGATGGATTAAGGCTTTTCAGGACATAATACTGTTTGTAAAGAACATGCACTCTAAACAGCGGTTCACTGAGTAAACTTTTCAAAGATAAATGGATCTTAAATGCTAAAGATATCAATAAAACCATAAAACAAACAAGGACTAATAACACCAATTAATCTTTACCATCCAACACATACACAGACATCATATTCAAAATCAGTGAATTTAAATAAAAATCATTTTTCTATTTGGAACTAATAGTCACATTTTTCATTGCACTTCTGGTACACATGTAAGTACAGCATGTATAAAAACATACAACCATATTTTACTGTGAAGTTTTAAAAATCACATTTAAATAGGCCATTAATAAGCATGGTTTATCTCTGGACTAAAGATTATGTTCTTCTATCACTCAAATATGAGATTAAAAGGCTTTTCCTGGCTCTTGAAAATAAGAAAATCAAAAGAAACAGACACAAATGTTAAATCAATGCCTAACAATTTAACCGATCCACTACTTCTTCATTATCTCCAATTTTGTCCATATAATCTTCAGACACCAGGTTAGGGGAGTAGTTATCTACTAATCGTTTTATCTGAACCCCAAAAACATGGTGGGTCTTGGGGTCTTTGCTCTCACCAGTAGACAGGACTATATTCCTTTATTTTACCTGCACAGCTCAAAAGGAGACTGTGAATGGCACATCCATGGACCTAAGAACAGCAGCAAAGACTACTGGTTTCCAGAGCTATCCCATTTTTAGTATTCTTATTTTCTACTAAACAGAAAATTGTTGATTCATAACCTGAGCTAAAATCTGCTTGCACTGTTTTTTCTTGCATAGATGTTTTTTCTGTTAAATTTGAATGAGTAAAGGCACTTTTTTTTTTTTTTTAAATATAGATTGGCAAACTCTTTACTGTCATTACATGCCATGACTTCAGAATATATATTATATATATATATACACACATATATACACACATATTTTTTTTATTTAGAGGAAGTGCTGGTCTATATTTTTACTACTTTAGTATTGATTTTTGTCTGTGCACATTATTTTTTGAATTGGGAAGTGCTGTCTGCAATTACTATATATGTATACACATACAGCTTTATATATGGTAAATATCTATGTAGAAAAAAAACAGTGCAGATTTTAGCTTAGGTTATCAAACAACAATTCTCTGTTTAGTACAGAATTAGATTTCAATTCCAAAATCAAAATGTACTTTAAGGCAGGACTAGAGGTTGACTATAATTATACTGCATGTTAACTTGTGTTAGTTTTTTATACATCCTAAATACAACCCATATAGTAAATGTCACTGTACAGTGCAGAGCATGTCATTTTTTGTCCATGCAATTGAGAAAATAAATAAAAAGCATTTCCACTACAGATCAACTGAATGGCAACTAAACAGTGACATTCTGCCTGCTTTGATTAAGGGTTTAATTCACGATCGTGCGAAGTGAGGTGCAGAGTCCTCGCCTCACTTCGCACTGACTGATATGTGCTCGCTGA